>SJYO01016970.1:35273293-35403212 GCA_006410555.1 Capra ibex | reverse complement strand
GGTACTTTAATTTTCTGCGAATGAGGAACCTTCCTTTCAATACTGGTTGGATCTATCGTATCAGTTTTCGTCTCTGTAATGAAACGGTTGTTCCAGGTAGATCAGTTCCGACACCAAAAAGGTCACCAGTACATACCTACACTCTCAACCTGACACTTCTTTCGACTCGTGGCTTCTTAACTACGAAAACTNCTTCTGAGAACTCTCAGGGAACCTGACGTTCCTCTAGGTTGGTCAGGTAAGACTTCCTCTAGCCAGGACCCTAAAGAAACCTTCCTTACTACGACTTCGACTTTAAGGTCATGAAACCGGTGGAGTACGCTTCTCAACTGAGTAACCTTTTCTGAGACTACGACCCTCCCTAACCCCCGTCCTCCTCTTCCCCTGCTGTCTCCTACTCTACCGACCTACCGTAGTGACTGAGCTACCTGTACTCAAACTCACTTGAGTCCCTTAACCACTACCTGTCCCTCCGGACCGCACGACGCTAAGTACCCCAGCGTTTCTCACCCTGTGCTGACTCGCTGACTTGACTTGACTCCTTAAAGGTATAACAGAAGGTATCACCGACGTGGTCGAATGTAAGGGTGACTATTGCATATTCCCAAGGGAAAAGAGGTGTGGGAGAGGTCGTAAACAATAAACATCTGAAAAGTCACTACCGGGTACTGAAAAGAAATGTGTCCTACGACGGTTATGACCTAGGTCGTTTCCACACAGTCGAGTCACGGACAAACTGAACGACGTCAGGGACCTCCCTCTCTGGTGGCTGTAGGACCTGTAGAATCTCGACCAGTTTCGACTCTTCGGAGAATTCAGAAACCCATTTTCCTTTTAAACGGAACTGTAAGAAAAAGAGAAACATCATAAAAATCACTGAAATATGACTTATAAAACTTGATTTACCTTTGTCGTTGTATTCACCCCGAATCATATTCAATTTACTTATATAAAAGGATAGGGGACAAAGAATATAAAGAATATTAAGGATTTCACAATTCCTAAGAGATGGTCCTTTTGACCCTCTTTATGGTTGTTGGAGTCTATACGTCTACCGTATACCGTCTTTTAATTCTTGATTTCTTGGAGAACTACTTCAACTTTCTCTTATCACGTTTTCGACCGAACTTTGAGTCGTAATTCTTTTGGATTCTTGTACCGTAGGTCAGGGTAGTGTAGTACCGTTTATCTTCCCCTTTTTCACTTTTGTCATTGTGTAAAATAGAAGAACCCGAGGTCTTAGTGACGTCTACCACTGACGTCGGTACTTTAATTTTCTGCGTACGAGGAACCTTCCTTTCGATACTGTTTGGATCTGTTACATAATTTTTCGTGTCTGTAATGAAACGGTTGTTTCCAGGCATATCAGTTTCGATATTAAAAAGGTCATCAGTACATACTTACACTCTCAACCTGGTATTTCTTCCGACTCGTGGTTTCTTAACTACGAAAACCTGGCACCACAACCTCTTCTGAGAACTCTCAGGGAACCTGATGTTCCTCTAGGTTTGGTCAGGTAAGATTTCCTTTAGTCAGAACTTATAAGTAACCTTCCCGACTACGACTTCGACTTTGAGGTTATGAAACCGGTGGACTACGCTTCTTGACTGACTAAACTTTTCTGGGACTACGACCCTTTATGACTCCCGTCCTCTTCCCCCTACTGTCTCCTACTTTACCAACTTACTGTAGTGGTTGAGTTACCTGTACTCAAACTCGTTTGAGCGCCTCAACCACTACCTGTCCCTTCTGACGACAAGATAATCTACTCTCAAAAAATTGATGTTTTTATTGTGAAAATAAACAGTATACTAATAAGTTTTTATCTTATTTTAAAAATCAGGGAATTCTACTCCTTTAACTCACAAGTGTCAAATCTTTATTTCAGATTAATTCTTTATTGATGTTTTATAGTGATCTTTCTTTTACAATCCTCACTATTCGAGGAGAAATAGGGACTGTCTTAGGTGAGACTAACACACGGAACTGGAAGACAGGGAAATCTGAAGACGATACCTTTGCTTCTGGACTGAAAGAGATATTCACTTCGGTAATTCGAGACACAATGTCACCATCGTATACGAGGACTTAGTAAGTCTTCCATTGACGTGCGAAATTAGACACGGAACATTATTCACTTATACCGTTCCCTTTATTTCGACTCACTTATGTTTTCAATACAAACATTATAATCGGACGTTGTAAGACTGTTCAGGTAAACGTTTTGATTTACATCCTTTGAACAGTATCGTCTCCAATACTTTTTATGTCATTTAGAAGTAGTTAAACTTTAAGGGATTAAATCCTAAATACGTCGTCGACAAATCCTTTATAATAGGAGTGCACATTAACTTTAAACTAAACGGTAATTAAAGAGTTATCTGTAAATTAGATAAATTCTTTTGAGGATTCCGTTACCGTGGGGTGAGGTCAGAGAACGGACCTTTTAGGGTACCTACCTCCTCGGACCTTCCGACGTCAGGTACCCCAACGACTCCCAGCCTGTGCTGACTCGCTGAAGTGAAAGTGAAAAGTGAAAGGACGTAACCTCTTCCTTTACCGTTGGGTGAGGTCACAAGAACGGACCTCTTAGGGTCCCTGCCCCCTCGGACCACCCGACGACAGATACCCCAGCGTGTCTCAGCCTGTGCTGACTTCGCTGAATCGTCGTCATCGTCGGAAAGTCCCTTTTTATTCTTGAAGACAGTGTGTTTCTCGTCCTTCTGTTCAGTACGGATAGTAAAAGGTTCTCGTCCCTCGGGTCTCCGGAGTGTACCTCTCACAATAAGGCTAAGATCCTACAACGGAGACTAAAATAAATATATATATATAAACACACATATTTACTATACACTTCACTTTTAGTCAGAGTATAGAGATAATTTTATCCAGAAGATTTCCGTCTCTATTATTAAGTTTACTTAGTACCTATCAAGGGAAAATTATATGTACGAATTTTTATTAATTCAACGGAAAAAGTTTTACAAGGTAATCAGACTGAATTGGTTGAGAAACTGGAAAGGAGGAGGAGGAGGAGGAGTTAATACATTGTAATCCTTTGGAGAAGAAAAATTAAAGAGTTACTCTATCAGTTATTAAAAATAAACTATACATCTTAAAAAGGCTCATACTATTTCATGAGAAATCGAACATATCTCACCACATGACCACTTGTAAAGTACTGATCTAGAGACATAGAAACGGTCAAATGGTTATACATCATTAACGATTTATGTTTTATGGTCTTACTGTAGTGACTTGTACCATAACCTTTCTTTGCGTATGTCATCCGAAAGGAAAGAAAAAAAAAAAAAAAACAAAAAAAAACAAACCGAGATGGGACACCGTATACCCTAGAATCAAGGGACTGGTCCCTAGTTTGGAAACGGGAAACCATCACGACCTGACGGTCCCTTCAGGGTCATCCGAAAGAACTGACCAATAACAATAAATCGGAAAGGTTGTGCAGTGACCGATGTACATAAAATTTACTTTAGAAAATGAGACACTGAATATTAAAATGAAGGGATTCAAACAGAAAACTAATTGTCTCGGGAAGTAAAATTACATCAGGCTACATAGTGGAAAAAGGACAAAAAATCAAGAAGACACAGGAGAATACTTTAGAACCGATTGGGTTCCAATGTTTACACAGGAGAATGTCCGGTCCGCGAAATAACAGAAATGTAAATGTAAATCCAATTGTTCAGTGGGCCTTAATTAAAACCATACCACATTTCATTCCCAGTTTCAAATAAAAAAGACATCTCTATATATTATCCGTTGTCTGGATCGTGGTAAATATCTTTTCTGATAAGGGGTAGTATAACGTCACGGTAAAAACAATTTGTAGTTTATAGACGTCTAAACAAAACATAAGGAATAAGATAAAGTATATAGATAAACAGATAGGAACTTGGTTATAATACGACTAGAATGAATACTATTCAAATTAGTATTCGGACTGTAGATATACGGAAAAAAATCAACACTTTAAAGGTAGAAATTGATATCCTTACGATAAACGGAACTTCAGACAAAACAGATTGTATCAATGTAGTCGTAAGAAAACCACAAACGAGAATAACATTAGAAGTTGTAAAGACATATGAATATAAATTGTACAGAGAATTATCGTTTTATGTCGACTTGAAGAATTACTAAGTAAGATCATTCGTCCGTAAAAAGTCTGGACGTAGTGTTACTGATAAAGTCTGTACTAAGAACGACATTTTTACGAATTCGAAATCCTTCGGACGGAGGATTTCTTCTCAAATTAGAACAGAGCTTAAACAAGGTCGATCTTTTAGTGAGAACCGTTTAACTACTTACTTTCAAAACAACTACTAAAACACTCCAAGTAAAGAGATACAGCTGTCTTATTGAGGTGGATAATGGTAAGATAGTCCAACCGGTTTTTCCTTCTCAAATATCTGTTCGGGTCTGCTTGAAAAACTGGTTGAGTTATAATACGACAGTTGGTTAACATATATGCAATCGAGAATTTAGAGAACCTGACATCGGGTAGTCCGAGGAGACAGATACCTTGACAGGTCCGTTTTAAGTCCTCACCCAACGGTAAAGGATGAGGTCCCCTAGAAGGGTTGGGTCCCTAACTTGGACACAGAGAATACAGAGGACGTAACCGTCCGCCTAAGAAATGGTGATCGCGGTGGACCCTTTGGGTAACCCACGAATTAATTAAGTAATTAATCACAATCAGTTATAAAGGTCGTCGAAATTAATGAGAACTGTACCTACCTCACCCTTCCCCTGAGTCTAAAAAAAGTAGAGAGATCTCCGAAGAGTAAAGAGGTACGAGGTTTTATAATTTATCCTACATTTTACACTAAACCAAAAGAAAGACAACTAACTTCAGAAGTCTACGACTACCAGAACCTTCGAAATCACGGTACAATGGATGTTTTCGACTTCTCCGTCTGTAGTGTCCACCTCTGCCATGGACGACGGGCTCTCCTCTAACGACGGTACCGACGAGAACGTTGGAGGGACGTCCGGGAAAACATGTCGCACCTCCAGGAGTGGTCCATTAGGGTAGCCGTCTTTACAGGTGTCGGTATTTGTTGTACATAGGTGGTGTTTCTCCTTTTTTTTTTTTCACTGCCGATTTTAGAGATTTTGGGTCAAAAATGGGTTTGAACCCTCAAAGGGTCCACGGAGTCACCATTTCTTAGACGGACTGTTTGTCCTCTGAACCCAAACTAGGGACCCAACCCTTCTAGGGGACCTCCTCCTTTACCGTTGGGTGAGGTCATAACAACGGACCCTTTAAGGAACTTTTCTCCTCGGACCACCCTATGTCAGGTGTCCCAGTGTTTCTCAGTCTGTTGAATCGCTGACTTGCACATGGGTTTGAGTCGGGAAATACCGATTTTGACGTTTGTAAGGGACTCAACAAACCTATTTATCACGATTCATGAGACTTATTATTATTATTACTATTATTATTAATCATCATCATAACAATGACGATTTGTGTGTGAACGTGTATCAAACGACTCGAAGAGACCGTCAAAATTGGGTCATCATTTGTTTAGAAAGTATTTTCCCGATTAAATCACTTGCACTTTTACACTAGTGTAAAAATAATCGAGAATAAAATACTTTGTACTTTACAGTGGTTAAAGTTGATTCACGAATATAACAAAAGGATAAAAATTTCTCAACCCCAAAAGAGGGATATTACAGTCTTCGATGTATTGTCTGTATTTGATGTTTTAAAATAAGATTACGAAGTTAACCATCTAAGAGGTAACCTGTTCTGAGTAATAACGACTCTCTCCCCTGACTCCCTAAACCCTTACCTTTCCAGTCAACTGTGGTCCCAAGTAGGATTCGTCTCAAGGTTCTTAAATCAGGACAGCATTCTAAGAACCCACGTCTTTGTCTTCTTGACCCACTGGGACCCGGGTCCCTTCCCGACCCGACGATTCCGGACCCACCTCAAACCCCATCATCCCCTCCTCCCTACAGACACATGTTTTCTATTCCACTCACCTTTACCATCTACGTCTTTTGATGCATCACTGACCGAAGGGAAAAGGTAAAAGTAGATGTTAATCGACCTTCCTCTACAAGGAGGGGTCCCCACCTCCACCCCTTCGGAAGAAAGACGTAACCACAGAAACAAGGAGGTAGGGTAAACTGGTATAGTAATCGGATTTTAAGACTCTAAATGAGGGTAGTTTCTATGGTTGAAGAAGTCGGGGTAGAACAAGTTAGTCACCCCCCTGAGCGACTTTAGAGACAGTGAAGGTTGTCGTTCACTCTTCCCCACACTCCAACGGTAAGTAATTCAAGTTAGGCATAAATCAAGGGTTAGAACGGGATGTAACGGTCGGATCTCTTCTTTTGTCGGGTTTCAGAACCCATCTAATAGACAACTTTACGGGTGTACGTAGATTTGACTCCTTTACCCTTCGATACTTTGTCCCTGGGTACTGTTTAACGGAGTAGGGTACTCTTTGTCAGGGGTCACGAAACTACTACCAAAAGACTTTCAGGTTCCTCTTTCTTGTAGGGTTCCTTTTTATGTACTGAATGTGAGAAGGAAGACGTGGATGGAACCATACAGTACTCACGGAAGGACTCTGATCTCCTTTCTCGTCAGTTAAAGGGGTTCACGGTGAACTAAGAACAAGAAGCATTATGGGTTACTACGAAAGATAAGGAAAAATATTCCTATTCAGTTAATTGAATAGGTTTTAACTGAATTGGTTTTAAGGTGTTTCTTAATACCTACCTCGAGACTATAAATTTTAGGGTACCAGAATTTATAAGGTCACATGAATTATAAGAAAACTACTTCACCTTCTGATCGGAGTGACCAACCAATATTAATAAGTGTTGATTTGACCGGAGTAACAAAAATGTCTTTCGTTTATAAATTATTCTTCCTATGGTAAAGTGAAAGTGTCAGAATTAAATACATCGAGTACTTTTTTGTTGTTGTCAAGATATCTATCATTGTGTATTTGTTCACATAATGTTCACATAGTCACAATCAAAAGGTAACAACGTATTGTACAATGGTGCTTGAGTCTCCCAATTCTGTCTATTATAGTGTACCGTACCAAGACATCCAGTCTTTGGACCCCGTCTGAGTCGACTAATAAGACGACTCCCAGAGGGTTCCGGTTTTAGTTCTACAGTCAATCAGACTGGAGAATAACCTTCCAAGACCCCCTTTTAGGTAAAGATTCGAGTAATTCCAAAAACCGTCTTAGGACGTCCGTCGAAACCCAACCTCCAGGGAAAAGGAAATACTGGAGTCGGTCCCCGGTGAGAGACGAATATTCTGTGACTAAAGGGAAGAGTGGGTCTTGGAGGTTAGGAGGTCGGCTGTTACCACGGGAACTCAGGAAGAATCCGAAGTTTAGAGAGACGGCGATCGTTCTCTTTTGAAAGACGGAAAATTCATGACCGTACACTGAGTCACATTGTTTAGACGGACGGTACGACCTCTGTGTCCTTTGCGTCCAAGTCAAGGACCCAATCTTCTAGGGAACCTCCTCTTGTACCGCTGGGTGTAGTCATAAAAACGGACCTCCTAGGGTACCTGTCTCCTCGGACCGCCCGATGTCAGGTACCCCAACATTTCTCAACCTGTACTGATTCGTGCGTGCCATTCTAATCCAGATGCGTCTAGTAGGGGGAGAACGGTATATTACATGGCCTTGGTACTCTCATTGTGGTCCGTCCTCCTTCCAGAACCCCGGTCGAAATTTAAGACGGGTGATATCGTTTCCGTGTCTTTCTCTGTCAAACCACAATAGTAATTGCCAGGTCAGTGGTTGGTGTTGGTCGTATATCTTTGCCTCGTATTATTTTCGTTTGGAATTTCTCAAATATATTCGTTAACGAAATTTTTCGGAATAGAAGGGAAGGTACAGTGTTTACTGTGTTTCCGTCAATTGGATTTTGAGTCTCTTCTATATTTTATTCTCTACTAAGAAAAGATAAAGAATCGTAGTTTTAATGACTGAATTTATCTATAAGTAAATGAGTACAGGGACCCATCAGAATCCACATTAAAAGTGACCTTTCCAAGTGGAAGAGACTATCAAAACGTCTTTTTAGCTCACCAACTAATACCTCATCCACCGGATTTACTATACACGTAAGAAAAAAAAAAAAAAGAATGACAGACCTTACCGATCGAAGGACCATGGACATCTAAACTTTTTACTTAAGAATTGAAAGTGAAGTAGTTTTGTCTGAATATTCAGACTAAAGTATTTACAGACCAAATCTCAGGATCAAGGAATGAGTCCTGGTTCTTTGTTTTCTGGAATTTAGAGTAACTGTCTGGGAACCCTTAGCCATAAGGGAAAATTCACGGAGGGTCTTGTTTCTCTCGTGGCCTCACACTGTCGTTTCGGGTTTCAGAAATATTCTGAGATTTTGACTGAATTTTGCACGTACTCGACGTTATTGGACTCCTAAAGTATTCACAGAGGTGAACACAACAAAACAATGACAGTAACAACGTCCGGGTACTGCCGGGGGGTCTACTCGTCCACACTGGTTCCAGTATTTCCCCGGTGGTGTCGGTTGGTGTGGTACAGGAGACCCCACTTATGGTCCATTAGGGGGCCGGGGTACGAGGACACCAGAGAGTTAAAGTATGTTGGACTTAGAGTCGGTAACGCTTACTTTGCTTAGGACTTTGATCAGTTATGACTCCCACTGTAAGAGGTTTCTTTTCTTGTCTTCCACTCTCAAATCTCAATGTTCTTTTATGACTCCGGTAAAAAATTTTCACAGTGGAAGTATTTACTTCTCTTTATTCTGTAGAAAATTTTTACCGCAAGGACACAGACACACTTGTACGTTCTACAAGAGACGGAGGACCCACCAGAAACTTGATAAGGTGACAACAAAGTAAACGGAAAAACAACCTGTGTCTACTTTGTTATTATTGGTTCTCCACCAAAGAGTAAGGTCCCGTCAACACGTCTCAGTTGAAAGAAAGTACACCTGTCTAAAAGTCGTCTGGAAAGTAGGTTTGAAACTGAATCCAGTGATGTACTACCAAAGCACCAACAACTGAATTAGTAGAAGGAACAAAATCACATTGAGTTCTATGACCGACCTGATCAATTATGAAATGGACGAAGTAAGACGCATCCAATTGGAGATTTATGGGACTCCGTCTTTGTTTACAAGTTAATCGAAGAAGGAAGTTCCTTCTTAAATTGTGTCCCGTTTAGATTTTAGTCGAACTCTCTTTCAAGAGAAAAGGGTCACACCTGATCAATCGTTTTATTAGTATTCCTTTTTTCTTTATTAAAAGATCAGAGAGACTTCGTGTAAAATTTCACACATAGTAATAAATGCATTTAAGGGACGAGTAGTATATAAATACGATTTTTACTTTATCTAAAGTTTGATCACAACTGAGTCCAGAGTCGCAGAGTGTAATTGATTTTTGCTAAGAAACCCAAAACTCATTACTCAAATTCACTAAGAAGCCCCAAAGAGAGGGACCTCTTTCGGCACCTTGGGTGAGGTCATAGGAACGGACCTCTTAGGGGTACCTGTCTCCTCGGACCGTCCGATGTCAGGTACCCCAACGTCTCTCAGTCTGTACTGACTCGTTGATTCGTGTCCCCAAAGAGATTCGTATGACTCGATACAAGTTGATCCGATCTACGTTCCATGTGTCTCTTTCTCCCGAAGATTTCAGGATAACGGTTAGTGAGTATTTTCCTCTTCAGAGATCTTGGCTTTCCTTCAGTCGGTACTAAAAGGGAGACCAGGGGGATTCTATATCGTGTACTACAATTTTAACGTTCATCTAAGTGGAATGGAAATTTCAAATTTTTAAAGGGAGTACTCTGGCGTAAGGCACTCAAACCCATACAAAAATGTTATAAACAGAAAGATGTTTAATAGACCGTTACCTTGTCGAAAGGACCGTTGATAATAACATCATAGACACTATCGACTTACTGTCTAGTTCTAAAAGATGAAATCTTAGTCATATACACAATACCACTCGAATGGTTTTGCACATCGAAGTTCCCGAAGAGTACTCCTTTCCAGAAATTCTCCTGGGTGGTGTCCCGGGGACAAGAGCGAGACTATCACTGAGTCTGACAAAAAGACTGAGAGTCCATGGTCCTTGTTCCGCGGTTTGACGTGAAGCAGTCCATGTCTTTCTGTTGGATTGAAAAAAATTTTTTTTCTATTCGTGGAAATTATAAAACCTTTCGTAGATGGTTGACAAATAAAAATGTGTTCGTCTGTGTTAGTGTATTAATATACACTGACCTAATAGAAGACGAGGTGAGAAAAACTTTGGACTGAAAAAAATAAGTTGTGATACAGTGTGGGTAGAAAGTTTCCGTCATATACATCTCGGAATGGAAGCACACATTACCAACCTACACAGACTAATATTTATATGTGATTAAACAATGAGTTGGAGATAAACACCCGATAAATTCGAAAAAGGTTATCAAATGTTAATATTCGTTGGTACATTACCGATCTAGGGTGACCCGTTAAAGAATAATAAACTGACAGAATGGTTTACCGGAAACCGAAGAGGTCCTGTAACGGAAACAAGTGTGAAGAAAGAAAACTCTCCCTTCAAGAAAGAGTAAACGAATTATCAATAATACCGAAATTTTTTAGAAAAGGATGTACTATTTTCATTTTAAGTGTTGGGTAATTTCGTATAGGAAGTAGGATGTAACGGGTTAATTTAGTTCCTTTCGGAGTGTTGTGAACTCCCATCACTCAAAATTTGTAAAAATTGGTACTCGGTGTAATTCATTATGTAAAAATTTTTAGTACTTAATTTTATATGAAACCTCCCATCTTAGCGGATATATAAAAAATAAAAAATTAAATTAAAAAATAAAGTGAAAAATGAGAAATTTTTAAAATAAGTAAAATTAACCTCTTATAATTAAAAACACAACCAAAGACGGTATGTAGTTGTACTTAGTCGGTATCCATATGTATACAGGGGAGGGAGAACTCGGATGGAGGGTGGAGAGTGAGGTAGGGTCGGGAGATCCTTCTGTCGAGATTAAAACATGATCAATTATTAAGATAGAAGAACACTACTAAACGGAACATTCGACCCAATACCAAGGTAGTCCAAAGTAAAGTAAGAGTACACTGTAGGATTAAGGCGTATTTAGGAGTCCTTCACTGATTACATTTCAGTGATGTCAAACCCCACTATCAGAGAAGATCTTACTACCTGAAAGAAATAAAAAGGTTACTCAAAGAGGAACCGGGACGGGACGACGAAGTAATGGAACCTATATTATATTCCGTCCTCAGGGGTTGGAGACCCTAGATTACGGACTACTAGACTCCACTTCGACTACATTATTATTATCTTTATTTCACGTGTTATTTCCGTCACACGGGCTTAGTATGGGTTTGGTAAGGGAAGGGTGGGACTGACACCTTTTTAACGGAAGGTACTTTGGCCTAGGACCACGGTTTTTCAAACCCCTGGTGTAGTACAAAAAGAAGATGTACTATGGGAAGAAAGTGTCGACGGGTGGTGTGTGTGGAAAGGTCTGGGGGTCAATTATTAAAAATAACGGCATTAAAAATTATTATTAAAATATTAAAGGGGTCTCTTTTGGACGTGAATGACCTCCTTCCCGTCCCGGAAGGGTCCCTCCTTGACCTACTTGCCTAGCGAGCCCTCCTCAAGTCCGCCGGAGCCCTCAGAGACGACTTGTAGACGTGTCTCAAGATGTTCGTGACACCCGGGTCCGACTTCTAGAACGTTTTGGACCGGCCGCTCGGTGCCCAGTGACGGAACCTCGACGACCTACACTTCAGAGTGTACTCCATGGTAGGAGGGAAAGAGAGGGGACTCACACGTGTGTCGGTCCCGTCCACTCCCCACCCCCCGTCACACGTCCCACTAACTCTACCCCGTCCCAGTTTTGAACATTGACCAACTTTAACTAACCAGAGGACACCAAACCTATGTACTGTCTACCTCGGGAGACCCTTTTACCTACAGTTTAGGTACCTTTTCCTAGAACCGTACCTGTCCCCCTCTATAAGAATTTCAGTCTTTTCGGGGTCAGTTATAAACGAGGAGTTATTCTCCTACTTTCCTTGAACACAGTGGACTCAAGAATACCTTCATTGCAAGAAGGTTCATGAGGAATGACGAGGTTAAGATTAAAAAGTATTCTTAGGTCACAGAAGACAGAGAATATAACGTACTTTTCACGTGTCGACGAAAGACGAGGTCCTGAACGAGACGAGGATGTTATAGACTGCTGAGTCAATGGCCGGATGTCCCTTCCTCGTCAAAATTGAATCTTAGTATGAAACCAAGTGAGACTCTAAGGAAAATATGTGTAACACGTACTATCGGAAGGTCATAAAGTTTTTATAGGACCATTTTTAAGACGTGATCAACTCCGGTCAGTAGTATATTTTTAAACACGAGGACCTCATAGTCTCTCTCTGAGGTCTTAATGTAGAGACACGTGAGTATAAAGGAAGAAGGATCCCTTTACAGTAAAATGAACAATGAGTCTGATATTTCGGACACAGACATAAAAGTCCAAGAAATTTCCGTGTACTAAGGTCCCCTAGAAGATAAAACTAAATATTGTCAAACATTTCCTAATATTGTTAAGGACCTTTCCTTTTAAGGTACCCATTGACTTATAAGGGAACTTCTCAAATCATCTAGATATTTCGATTTCCATCCGAATCCAAGATCGGAAAGTCTTTATTGTAACGTTAAACCGTTTTGTGTGGTTAAAGGACTAATAACGGAGTAAAAAGGGGGATTTTAATAGGGAACTTTTCAAATCTTTCATGATTCACTCCCTTTTACTCTTTACATACTTCTTGTGTCCGAGAAAGAGGAGGTCTGACTAAAGTGTGAGAGACTCAACAACCGCGTGTGGGTCTTGAGGTATCGTAGTGTACACAAGTGTGAGGGGTGACACGACACTACCCTTCTCGAATAAAATGTGACTCTTAAAGTCGAGGTTGTGACCCTTTCCCCTCCTTTCAAACTCCACAATTCGAGGACAACGGTATCATTGAGTCACGAAGTCCGTGCGAGAGAGACGAGGAAAGGATGACTAGCACCGAACAACAAGTCAGTGATTCAGCAAAGGTTGAGAACACTGGGGTACCTGACGTCGTGGGTCCGAAGGGACAGGAAGTGATAGAGGGTCTCAAACGAGTTTGAGTACAGGAAACTCAGTCACTCGGTAGAGAGTAGGAGGTAGTAGGAAAAGAGGAGGACGGAAGTTAGAAAGGATCGTAGTCCCAGAAAAGGTTATTCAGTCGAGAAGAGTAATCCACCGGTCTCATAACCCCAAAGTCGTTGTCAGGAAGGTCACTTATTGGTCCCAACTAAAGGAAATCCTAACTGACCAAACTAGAGGAACGACAGGTTCCCTGAGAGTTCTCAGAAGAAGTCGTGGTGTCAAGCTTCAGTATTTAAGAACCGTGAGTCGAAAGAATTACCAGGCTGAGAGTATAGGTATATACTGACGACCTTTTTGGTATCGAAACTGATATACCTGGAAACAATCGTTTCACTATAGAGACGAAAGATTATACGACAGATCGAAACAGTATCGAAAACAAGGTTCCTCATTCGTAGAAAACGATAACACCGATGTCAGTGGCAGGTGTCACTAACACCTCGGGTTCTTTTATTTTAGACAGTGGCAAAGACGAAAAAGGGGTAGATACACGGTACTTCACTAGTACCGATCGACAGGATTCAATAAGGTGCAGTGTAAAGGTCTCAGTCTCTGTGCGATGATGGTTGTCTGTAAAACACCCTTTTCTAAGGATTTTCTATCCTCTCACTTACTTCTTTCTCTCCTCTCTCTGGTTCAACCTCTCAGTATTGTTACTTAATCATTGACAGGACACTGAACTCCCAGACATAGACGTAAGGAATTCCGTAAACCTCCCTCTCCTCGAGTACTCAGTCTCTCCGGACCTCGAGGGAGATCTCCAGTTTGGGACAATTTCTAATTTACTCGAGATCTTCCCGTTTGAGAATCGAGGTACGGACAGTGTCTGGATCCCTAGTTATCTATGGTTACGATTACTCTTTCTAGGTTTGTGATAGGATCTGTGACCCTACATTTTATTTGGGGAACAGAATTGTCCTAATGTCAGGTTATGACTCTGTGTGCATTCTTATATCTTACGACACAACGTTTATGACAGATAGTGTACACTCACAAATCAAATAATAACATGGTTCATGAACTCCGTTGAATCTTTTAGTATACTACACTTTCTTATGTTAAATGTTTAATCTCTCAGTCTCGTTACTCTTTTTAATCGTCCCTTTATTAAAAAAATTGTACCCTTTAGATACTAAAATAGTATAATCTACGATGAGTACTCGATATTTAAACTGAAACACGATAGTTATCCCTCTGTCCCGGTTAGCATTTTAGTATCAAAGTCATTCTATTTTTGTTGGTTAAAGAACCATTTTGTAGTGGAAAAGTTTATACTTCTTGTTCTTCATAGAGAACCAACTACATACAATGTTCCTTTCTCATCACACGGTCTGTGGTAGGAGTTGTTGTAGGGTACCACCTATTTCCTGGTAAAAGGACCCTGACCTACGGACAGTCACGACTTTCAACGTACTACAGAATTACGTCAAGTCGTTCTCAGTTGACATACCTCGGTCGTATTCCAGTAAGACGACGATTCAGCGAAGTCAGCACAGGCTGAGACACGCTGGGGTATCTGCCTTCGGGTGGTCCGAAGGGACAGGGACCCTAAGAGGTCCGTTCTTGTGACCTCACCCAACGGTAAAGGAAGAGGTTACGTACTTTCACTTTTAATTTTCACTTCAGCGAGTCAGCACAGGCTGAAAATCGTTGGGGTACCTGACGTCGGGTGGTTCGAGGAGACAGGTACCCTAAAAGGTCCGTTCTCATGACCTCACCCCACGGTAACGGAAGATCCCGTGGTAATAAAGTACCGGACTTAGATCTCTTTACACTCGTTTTCAAAATGATCGTCCCTCATACGAGAGATAAGTACGTTAAAGCGTATTGTTTGAAAGTTATTTTTACCTGGAAGGAACAAGAGGCCGGTCTCAAATGATTCATCACTGTCAAGGTATACGAAACTGGAATGTGGTTCGTTTCCTATATTCCTTCCAGAAGAAAATATTTATTTCATATGTAAACCTATATACACATTCAGTCTCGAGTTATATATGCAAGATCTTAACTCCTGTATATCCATCATGTATTTGAGTCTTCTTACCTATCATAGTTGGTTCCTCTCTCCCAACTAAATTTCCTTTTTTCTTTACCCTACTATATTTTCTCCTATATAAACGTTCTTCATGAACTAAACTTAGTCTCAGTTCTCCTCACAACTCTACTAGACATGGGGACGTAAACGTCTTATATACTAACTAATGTTCCGACAGTTCTTTTTGTAAGAACTAACCTATCAAAGATGGGGTTCTCTTCAATAACGGAGTAAAAGGGTTTGGTTTCGATGCATTCGTCACCTTGTCTCTCGTCATTCGAGACGTTTACGTAAAAGGGAGAGAGAGTGAGATGAAGGAGGGGAGGGGACGGGGGAGAGAGGTTGAAAGGGAAAGAGGGGGAGGAAGAGATAGAATCCAAGAGTTCCAATAAGTACGTTATCATGTCGTTTCGGACATAATTTCCTTTAAAAACAAAATACGACTTTGTATAAGTACAACATTGTACGGGTCCTTACTCGTAAAAGCCCCCCCCGAGGTTTTAGTGATGTCTACCACTGATGTCGGTACTTTAATTTTCTGCGAATGAGGAACCTTCCTTTCAATACTGGTTGGATCTACCGTATAAGTTTTCGTCTCTGTAATGAAACGGTTGTTTCCAGGCAGATCAGTTTCGATACCAAAATGGTCATCAGTGTATACCCACACTCTCAACCTGGTATTTCCTTCGACTCACGGCTTCTTAACTACGAAAACTTGACACTACAACCTTTTCTGAGAACTCTTAGGGGACCTGACGTTCCTCTAGGTTGGTCAGTTAGGATTTCCTTTAATCAGGACTTATAAGTAACCTTCCCGACTACGACTTCGACTTTAAGGTTATGAAATCGATGGACTAAACTTCTTGACTGAGGAACCTTTTCTGAGACTACAACCCCTTCTAATTTCCGTCCTCCTCTTCCCATGTTGTCTCCTACTCTACCAACCTACCGTAGTGGCTGAGATACCTGTACTCAAACTCATTCGAGGCCCTCAACCACTAACTGTCCCTTCGGACCACACGACGTCAGGTACCCCAGTGTTTGTCGACCTGTACTGAATCCTTGATTTGACTTGTCCCTACTCCCTTTAAGTCATTTATTAGGTAATTTACTGAGTTTAAGTTGAGATTCGTAACACAAGTTCAAACCTTAACTGGTCATAAAAGAGAAGGTAAAGAATTCAAACGTATGTTTTATTATGAAGGGCCCACCGAGTCTACCAGTTCTTAGATGGACGGTTACGCCCTCCGGACCCAAGTTGGGGACCCAGTCCTACTGGGGGACCTCTTCCCTTACCGTTGAGCGACGTCATAAGAATGGACCCTTTAGGGGAACCTGTATCCTAGGACCGCCCGATGTCGAGTACCCCAGTGTTTCTCGACCTGTACTGGCTCGTTTGTTTTATGTGTTTTATTATTCCCTTTCCTTTACGTACATATAACTATATGGGAATGGACAGACAGTTTGTTGGACTTTTCGTTTCTTAATAAAAGACGTACCGCGTAGACACTCTTCCTCTATTTGTTTTCTTACACTTCCGACAAATTCTATTAAAGAAATTTTGTGAGTGTGAGTGTGTATTAAGGGTCTTCCTGTTACATATGTAAGTCAGACCTCTCTCCTACTCACCCTTACTATCACAACGGTCCCTACATACCAATCTGACTTGAGTACGAAGGTCTACTCCAGAGTATCCTTTTTAAACTCTCTTAAACCTTTAGATTATACTCCTCTCGAAAAGTGTCATACCTGGAGGTTTCTACCTTACTCGACGGAACACCTTGTCACTATTTAGGAGGTAGGGACCGTGATCAGTTTACCTATGTTAACACCTCGTGAGGTACAAAACTTCCGTTCCCGAATCGAGACTAAGGATATGGTCTCACGGATAGTCTTAGTGGATCCCGCAACAATTTGATATCTAGAAAATTCGTAAACAGGACAGAGAGAACCTCATTAGATTAGTATACATTTTATCTACTGGTCACGTTCAAACTACGGACTTCGTCCTTATGGGTTTCGACCACGAGACCCTGTTGGGTCTCCCTATCCTACCTCTCCCTCCACCCTCTTCCCCAAGTTCTACTCCCCCTGTGTACACATCGGTACCGACTAAGTATAACTACATACCGTTTTTGGGTAGTGTCATAACAATTTCAATAGGAGGTTAATTTATTTAAAAATTTTTCCTTCGAAGAATAATTGTACAATATCAATTATATACTTATTTTCTTACTATGTCATGATGGTAACATGATGAAGACTACTCAATTACTTAGACACATCACTAGTGACCACGGGCGACTGTAATAGCTCACTGTTGATCCTTAGTGCACGGAGGACTACTTTCATGTGTAACGGACACTTCCTGTGTATGGTCCTTCAGTTCTAGATTAGACTAGATCGAGGACCTGTTGTTAACTTAATTTATGTTCTCTTCATCCTAGTTAATTTACTGTGGTACCTCTGAGCCAGTCCTTTTAGGTCATACACCCTTTACGATGTCCTGTTTTTCGATTTAAGAGGGTGTTTATTTAATGACTTACAGGTTTTTTCTCATCTTCTCCCCATTGACTGTTTATCCTTTCCGAAGTCTCTGTATATATCCAGATTAAAACAGGTCTAAAAAAAATTACAAATAAATGTATCATATTCTTTTGTACGATCTTACAAGTATCGAGTTCCTCAGTCACATAACCTTCCTCCCACTAATCGTACTACGACACACTCCTTTTAAGGGTACCAACCACCGTAAGATTCGAATAAGAAATTCACGTTTTGTTTTATAAAATCCAACCGTCTTTAGCGTGTGAGGGAGGACTTCGACCGTGGCATGCTGTGGGTCTGGTACCTCTCGGCACCCGAAGCAGCGATGTAGTACCTTTACGAGGGGTAGTGGCTGACCTCACGACTCCGTCACTCCGGCCGGGAATAGGAGTAAAATTTCTCTGACCTATCCTACAAGTTGTTTTAAGTATTCTACGGATGAAACTCCACTCCTCCGGAGGATTAGTTGACGTCCATAACGTTCGGAGTCTAAAGTTCAGACAGGCAAAAATTCCACCACCTAGTTAGGTCTCAACTTCCTTACCGAGTTTTCACAAGACAACCAATATACACGTCTCGATTAGTCCTATACTTACGTATTCATCGGCCCAGACATAAAGACTCCGTTATTGTATAAGAAGTTTTCATATGTAGATAGAACTTTTAGATAAATAAAGAATCGATAGTACAAGGAATAGACTGTGTGAATTTTTCAAGTTACACATAGGAAGTTAAGGAAAAGTTTATTCCGTCCTATACGGAATATTTAATTTGTTGATTCCTGTCTTCTTTTTAATTGAACTACAAGTTTTTTATGTACAAATTGTATCATAAAATCCATAGTGAAATCCCTTTACGTTCGAAATGCTATTGGTCATTTCGTGGGGGATTTCTCTAGAGTCCCAACTATTGTTTATGGATTAAGTCCACCATGATTTAGTTACAACAATAGTGAACTAGAGGTAAGACCCCGGACTTCATAGTAAACCATCGGAGAGATACTCGTCTACAGAGACTTGGGTAGATGGACCTCTAGACTTGGGTCAGACCTTTAGATATCGATGTCACCCGTTTGTTTAGTTAATTCTTTACGATTATTTGGGTCATCTAACCTTTAAACTTCAAAGTCACTCTGGTAAAAGACAGGATAATTTGATTTGGGTTTAGTTACGTTGAGAACGGGTTCTTAAACATCGTGAATAACGAGTTACACGGTCTTGAAAAGGTCCAAAATAGGACACAAGAAGAAGTAAATACGTCGGTAGACTTCGACAACTTAAATAGTTTTTCTTTAACTTTGTAAAATAAGATTATTTACAAACTGTCAAACTAGGATATAAGAAAAGACGGTACTACTACCTACGGACATGTACTAAAGTTCTAATAAAATCATCGTATCTTATACGATAAAATCATCGTATCTTTACGGATAGGAATTTCCTGAGGATAAAAGAAATTATCAAGGTTATCTTGTGAACAGGGATGACCGTTTACTGGTTTCAAAATATGTAGAATGTTTCTACATATTTTTATTGAAAAGTAGATTTCTACAATTGTGGAGGTATCCGATGGAGTAAACAGTATATTAATTTAGACAATACTTTTTATCGTCGAAGGATTTTCATCTGAAAACCTAATTACACATCTGAACCAATTATTATCCGTTAAAAGAACCCCACGTTACACACTTAAACCCCAACGGAACCTAATTTAAAGAAGTCCACTAGAGGCAAGTTTTTCTCTTCACAACTGACTTGGACTGGACACCCAATGAACATGTTGTCCCTACAGTTGTATAGGGGTACATACTTGTAAGGACAAAATAGTAATGTCACTAAAGTTAGACCATCGTTACATTCGAATCTTTCATAAAGGTCCTATTATAAACCTTTATCGTAACTAGAGTCATTTGGGGTTGGACAAATAAATCCCCCTGGTATCTTTACTGAGAAACCAGGACTCTGTTAATGTCTGGTCTAACAGAAAATAAAGTCTTTTAGAGTACAAGTAGATTAACTCGATACATATGGTGGTATAAATGATGGTGTCTTTCATCAGGGTTTCGTAGTAAAAAATCTTCCAGTTCTTTCTTGTGAAAATTTTATCTGACAAAAGGACCTCACTTCAGTGTATTCAGATTAATCAATATCAGACCATATTTTCGAATACTTTAGTTGATATTTTTTCGTAATATTTTTGTGTCGGATATCAGTCTAATGAAGACAAAACTCCTTATTGAGGATGTCACCCAAAGGATATTACCATCAGAGTGTGGGAAAGAGTTTCGATTTTGGTCCTTTGAATTTTCCGGTGAGTAAGTAGTAGAGACAAAAAAGAAGTTATCTAAAACAGAGTAATCAGCTCACCCCATCCTTACGGAGACGACGCAAAAGTCATAGGAGAAGGAAAGGGTGACACGAGACATGAAAACCTTGTTATACCCATTTGAAGTAGGGAACACTTCGTGAAAAAACAGAGCCTGTGGGTAGGACAGAATCTACCGTAGTCTTAGTGACAGAGTAAGCGAACAAAGTCCGTCAGAGGTCTTCCCTCGGTGCGACGATTACCGAGGATATAACATAAGGTCCGCTGTCCAACTCACCCTCGGACGGTCGTTAAACTAACTTCCCCAAACAAACTGTGAAGTCTCCGTCGGTTAGTATAGGAAGGACGGAGTGGAATCCAGTGACTAGTTACAGACACAGTTAGACCACTCATCGGTTCACCGCTACAATACTTTGAAATGTTTTAAATTGAGACGATAACTGAAGAGACTCGACTTCTGAATGTCCAGTTGGATGGATGGATGTATGGGTGGGTACTTTTGTCTGCCGAGTCCACTGTGACTTTTATCACTCCATGTAAAGTTCCACCGCGCACCCCTCTAGGGATGTGTCTACCCTAAAAGCACACGACGAAGGGTGCACGATGAAACTGTTAACTGGAGAAGTTCAACGCGACTCTCAACTCCCGACGGTCAACCTCTCACCCCACCACCCTCTGACACGTTAACCGATCTTCAACTCCATCAAAACCCACCCCCTCAAATTTCCCGTTTCTCCTAAAAAAAAAATTCACGTTTTACTGTGATACTCAACCGGTCAGATCCTAAATACACTTCTCTTTTTTTTTTGAAGAAAATAGTAAATACATTATAGATCTCAGACTAGAACCGTTCCAAAACATGTTACACCTTTGGTACCATCTCGTAAAGTACTTATCTTAGACGACGAATCGATCAATTCGTTATTTAGACATCGACCTTACGGATCACGTTTATCTCGAGAACGGTAGTAGTAACAGTCATAAATGAGGTAGTTTCTTACAATTGAAGTAAGGAAACTCAGGTGTTCATTCATACAGGTCAGAGGACTAATCTGATTGAAAACTAAGTAGAGAGTAATAAATGTATCAATCAATATTTGTCGTAAGATGTTTTGGAACCGATTTAGACCACGTTAGTAAACTAGACTGAGGTCTATAATGTACGGAAGTTTTCTTCCGTCGTGCTTGTCTAACTTTCATTGTACGGGTTGGAAGTTTAATAATAATATTAACTGACTGAGGGAAGGATGGCAACGTACTTTAACGTTATCAGTTCCGACCAGTACACGAGACAAACATAAAGTCCACTACCCTCACCATCCTGGGAGGTCACAACGACTACCTAATGGGGAAGAAGTAGAGTCGGGAATAGAGAGTGGTGGAGACGGGAAGTCGTGTCGACAACAGGCCGAACATCGTAACGTCTATGTCCACACTGACGGAATGGACAAACAGTGCGAGTAATGCAACGACCAACTCCGTGGTCTAGTACCACAAGAGAAAATAAAAAAGACGTTTCCGACCCGTTTTAGACACTTTGTCTTCACATTTGTAGAGGTTTGAAAACGTCCAAACCTCGAAGTCGGGACTCGAACTAGGATTTCAACACGAAGACATTAAGAAGAACTCTAGAGTTTTTATCGTCTCAGTAGCGTCAGGACGGTGTTGGAGTCCTTGGTGAAGACAGTAAATTTTGTACACGGTTTTGAAATCCTTTTTCTACCAGGTGTCTATTAGTCGAGTGTCAACAATTAATTTTCTCATTGTAAGTTTCAGACCAAAATTTAATAAACGTCTTTCTTGACATTATTTTTTTAAGTTTACAATAATGATCTGAAACTTATAGAATGAAAAGAAATTACTAACACCCAATTTATAATACCAACAAAAAATAGTAAAAAGAGAGTGAAGAAAATCAAGGATTTTAATTTTATTAGTAAGGGTTCGGAGGGGGGGGTTTACACATCTTAGGGTTAAAGGGACGAATAAACAAACAGTGGATAAAATTTCTTATCATTTAGTGGTCCTTTGAGACTCTGGTTACCTTTCATATGTTAACGACGTTCACCTATTGACTGGGTAAGGAATAGACTGTTTGGTTCAAACTACCAGGTAGTAGGTCGATTACCCATCTAATACCGTTTCTCTAATTCGTTCACGACACCAATGATACGTCTTTCCTATGTCTCTGTAGGGATTTCACTATGTAAAATTGTTGAACATATAACAGAGAACGAAAGACCGACCTTCTTCCAGAGTATGTCCCCAGTCTACTGAAAATTTATTAAGGGTTTACCTCGTCCGCCGTTCAAGAGGAAAAGAAGAAAAAGAAACCAGTGATTTTATAAATAACCACCTATCTGTGTACCTCTTTGACTTCCCCCATTGACTTCCCCCAAAAAACATGATTTACTATTCATAATTTTAAAAAGTGAACTATAAGTTTTATAATGACAAAAAATCCATATATCAAGAGTTAATATAGTTCGTTTACCATTTCGTAGTTAAAACCCACTTAGAACATACGACGTGTCTACTGTTGACTTGAGGATCAAACGTCCACGTCGGTCGTCCCTCAGGGACAGAGGTGGTACGACACATTCTTGTTTGTCTGACTTACCCACTCCCCCAGTTAATTAGAAAAAAAGATAATAACGACGTGTCCGAAATTTTCTTCTAAAGGGAAATTCGGTACACTAGAGGGGTAAGTGGTTAGTTCTCGCTTCCCTCCCCTACGAAAATTTAGACGAGTAGGGTAAACACGAGTGTCATCCTAGACCTTCGTTTCCAGACTAATTAAATTGATTTTCTTTAAATAATAACAATGACACAAAAGAATTCATAGTCCGACAAAATAGAAGGAAAAGGGTACCTCTGGTAGTAATTTGGGCTAGACTTATTAAAATTGTATATAGAATCCTATATGTCAAAAGAAAGATAAGTTAAATCGACGGGAACCAGTTCTGAAAGACACGAGGTGAAGAATCTTCTGTATACGATAAATTGTAGTAAAGTCTTATCGTCTTTAGTTTTCTCGTAACAAAGTTAATACTTTTACCCTGATGGACTTCATGTCATACTATGCTTAACTGTCTATTTACCTGAACTATTGGATACCTGTCATCCAAATCGTATTTAGGACGGTAACAGTAATTTAAAGTTATACAAAAGTGATGAGAAAGAAAACCCCCCTAAAAAAAGAAAATCCTTTTCAAATAGAGTTTACATTTCCGTCACACAATACTCATAAACTTGTCTTTTTTTTTTTTTTTTTCTTTCCTCTAACTTTACCATTCGTCCTCTAAACCGATTCTAGTCCCTGGGAAACTACGACTGACGCCTCCTCTGTGGGTTATGGTCCTCGAGATGAAGACAGGTATCCTCTTCGATATGAACCACCCCTTCTGTGAGTTTAAAGATCCTACAAGATCAAACCTTAACCTTTCTCTCAACTTAAAAAGTCACAGATTACACCTTTCAAACGGAACACTGAACGAAAATAAGGGTGAAGGAGGAAGGTTTGAGACGGGAAGTCTGTCGGGTACCGACCTTGTCGGGCTCCACGTCGACGATGACGTCTGCCAGTAATTACACGAGGAAGGAGGCGCCTAGTAGTCGTGTAGGTCCTCGTTCTTAAAATACAACCTCTCGAGGGGACGAGTGACGAGGTGGGGCCCCCTACGTTCGTTTCTGGATGCGTTCCTTCCCGACCGTCTCAGGTGGTCGGTTCGTCGCATGAATCCACCCATGAAGAAAGAGAGAGTTATTTATCTCTTTATTTTTATCTTTTATCTATATCCATATCTATCTCTATATATGTGTTTGTATATATATACACATACGTGTGTAACCTTCCTGACTACGACTTCGACTTCGAGGTTATGAAACCGGTGGACTAAGTAACCTTTTGTGGGACTTTGACCCTTTTTAACTCCCGTCCTTCTCTTCCCCCTCTGTCTCCTACCCTACAAACCTACCGTAGTGACTGAGTTGTCTGTACTCAAACTCGTTTGAGACCCTCTACCATTTCCTGTCCCTTCGGAACACACGACGTCAGCTACCCCAGTGTTTCTCAGTCTGTCTTGACTTGTCGACTTGTTGTTTTATACATATATACACATATACATATATGTATAATGAATGAATCGATACAAGGAGGAACTGAGTTTTTCATAAAATTTTCTGGACATAACTCTTTCAGAAACTTCTTTGGTGAAGTTGTTCATGTTTCGTAGTCAGAGATGAAGACGAAAGGACAATGGAGAAGGGTGACGGTACTGAACTTACCATAAGGGTAACTATGGCCTTCGAGCAGAAACTGATCTTAACTGATTCGGTCCCTCTTTTCCGATGGGGACGGTGTCGTGACTCTGGTTCCTCGTGATCGGTGTCTTTTCGAGTTTCCTCCTTCGACTTTTGTAGAACGGACCGTAAAAAGTCAAGTGGTTTCGTCTGTCTTACCATTGTTGTCCAGCAACCTCAAACTTCATACAGCCTCCAACACCCCGTCACCCATCTCCACAAACCCGAGGTAGTATTTCCTACATAAACTTTTACTATACTAGCTGTTACTTTTACTTTTTTTTTTTTTTTTTTCGGTTCCGATATACACGTGTCCCGGACGGGTGCGTACCGTGAAGTAACGGTCTCCGTCCTCTTGCATCAAAAGTCCATTTTAGGTCTGAGATCATGTCTCGGGACGTACTCCAAACCCTAACACGTCTCCTACAACCTCTTTCTTCGGAATTGTACCTTGTGTCCCTATCCTTTTTTGTGAATTGTTCATTGATAGAAGTCAAGACGGGTGAAAGACGGAAAATAGAATCAACTTGATATGAACTAAATGTTACAATATAATCAAAGTCCACATGTCGTTTCATTAAGTCAAGACATATATATCTATAGATAAAATAAAGTATAAGAAAAGGGAATATCCAATAAGACTTTATAGATCAACTCAAGAGACACAATATGTCATGAAGGAACATCCAATAGATAAAATATATATCATCACACATATACAATTAGGGTTTGAGGAATAAATACCTCAAATCCCTCAAAGAGGGAGAAAGGGAAACCATTAGTATTTAAACAAAAGATACAGACACCCAGATAAAGACAAAACATATATTCAAGTAAACATAGTAAAAAATCTAAGTGTATTTTCACTATGATATACTATAAACAGAAAGAGACAGACTGAAGTAAATTTACTAGTAGAGATCCAGGTAGGTGTAACGACGTTTACCGTAATAAAGTAAGAAAAAATACCGTTTCATTATAAGGTAACATATTTCTATGGTGTAGAGGAAATAGGTAAGTGACCAACTAACTGTAAATACATCGAAGGTACAGAACCGATAATATTTACCACGACGTTACTTATGACCCCACGTACATAGAAAGGATTAACACCGAAAGAGACCTATAAACGGGTCCTCGCCCTAACATCCTAGTAAGCCATCGAGATAATAACAAAAAAAAAAAATTTCTCGGAGGTATGACAAGAGGTATCACCGACATGGTCAAATGTAAGAGTGGCTGTTATATCCTCCCAAGGAAAAGAGGTGTGGGAGAGGTCGTAAATAATAAACATTTGAAAAACTACTACCGGTAAGACTGACCACATTCCATTATGGGGTAACATCAAAACTAGACGTAAAGAGACTATCAATCGTTACAACTTATAGAAAAGTACACGGAAAACCAGTAAACGTACAGAAGAAACCTCTTTACAGATAAATCTAGAAGATGGGTAAAAAACTAACCCAACAAACAAAAAAGGTAAAAGACGGAAAAATTACTTCCGTCTAAGAAACCAATGAACCGGTCCGATGACCTGAAGAGAAAATTTAAATCAAAATGGAAATAAAACTCGTGAATCGTCCGTGACAAAAGATATGAAATGTAATAGTAGTGAGACCTTAGGAATGTTGTCGAGTTTCTTTATTTACAAGCGTGAAATCATTCTCCGATTCCGGGCCCTTCTAGGGAACCTCTTCCTTTACCGTTGGGTGAGGTCATAAGAACGGACCTCTTAGGGTACCTGTCTTCTCGGACCGTCCGGTGACAGGTACCACAGCGTTCTCAGCCTACACTGAATCGTTGATTTACTGCTACTACTTCCGTGTCTTTCCAATTCATTGAATGGATTTCAGTGTGACAAACCACCGTCCTGGTTTAAAGTTTAGTTTGGGTAGGTAGTGGTCTTAGGGACTCGGGAAACGGTAAGACGAACAAAACCCGACTACGGCCACTTCCATCTTTCGTCCTTCCGTCTTTAGGTTTCTTCCGGTTGTCCGTGTGTTGTCATCCTCACAATGGTCCTAGTCCCATCCCAACCTCCTTACGATGAAAAACAAGTACACGAACGTTGTAGTTCCCTCTCCTTGTCTCCACTCATCTACCCCTTCCTTCTTAGAATGGTGTAGAAAGAGACACAATATACGGGATCAAAAGGAGGATGTTTACGGGTTTTATCTTCCATTACCACTATCTTCCCGAAATTCCTCAACCTAAAGATACACAGAAGATCTACGACTCTACCCGGAATTATGTACTACCAGTTACGGGTCCAATGGAACTGACGGGGTGCCCTCTGGGAGTCTCCTCTCGACCCCACCGTCTCCTTCGGGGTATTAGAAACTACAGTAATGTCATAAGACCAAATAGAACTGTGTGACTCTTTAGACGAAGGATTTTGATATAAAATTTTACATCAAACATTGTTTCGACGGTCTTAGACCCTCTTTTCTCTATAACATTTTCTTTAGGGTATCCCAAATCATTATCTGTTCTAATGAGCCTCTCCTCTCCCTCCTTCCTATCTCAAAAGAGAAGACCTTCTTAGATGAGTTTGTGTAGATAACAACTGAGACCCCTCGTCAAATCTCACCCCAGTCCGTCCCCTTCCTGAGAAAAACATTGAAATACGTAAAGACGTACCTAACTAAAATGAAGATTACTGTTCCTATATAATAAAGATTCGACTTTCCCCTTTTTTCCTTTGATAAAATAGAAGTCTACACTCACTATACGACCATAATGGTATTTTGGCGATACTGTTTTGAAAATCTTTCGTTTTATAATCGATACATAGTACAAATATTGTGTAAAGGGAAAGTCAAGATATTTAAAGAAGTCATATGTAAAAGGTTTTATCATCAATTTACGTGAATTACTTCTATATACACAAGAGAATTAGTCTTAGTTTTGTACAAATGATATGTTTATAGATAGAAATACAGTCTTGTGAGTGAGTCCTCATGTAACATCTAAAACCTTTGTACCTCTTTCAAATCTTTAAACTTTTAACAGACTACGCATTCTCCCGATTCCTACGTCCGTCGACCTACACCCGTCCCAAGGAGACTCCGTGTTCACACGTCTGAGTCGCAAGAGAAAAGGACCACACTTCGCGACTTCCACTAGGAGCAGACGAAACTCTCCGTCGAGCCTTCGGTCACCATGACCGACTCGGAGGTCCACTTCCTCTACCGGGACGCCTTCCAGCCTCCGGACCGGGACACCCTGAAGGACCTGAAGTAGCACGCCTGGGCATAGGGGTAGAAACACGAGGACGCGGGAAAGTAGGTCACGTTCCACGCGATAACACGAAGAGGAGACCCTCCATTGTTCGGGGTACCTGTACGACAAGAGGTCTAAATCCCGTTTGCTGTCGTCGTCAGAACCCCCTCTACGATCAGTCCTCCTGAACAATTCTAGTACGAACTACTCTTTAGTCGGGTCTGTTCATAGGGAGACCCCTATGGAAATGTCATTCTCAAATCAATTGTAGAATTTTGCAACGGGACAGGGGAGAATGGGGGAGGGGTCCTTTTTATTTCTAGTTAGGTTGTCTTGCTAGACTTCTTACTAGTGAACAGAAACCACCTTGTTAACTCTGGGTTAAAATTTATTTATATATTTTTTTTACTCTATCAATTTCGTACGAAAAGGAGACTCTGGGAGTCACAAGTAGATGAGAAAAATAAGAAAAGTACGGACTAAAGACTATAGACCTCCGGTACTAAGTTTCGTCACCTAACTAATTCGTGAAGGATTCGTGACAAGATTCTTGGAGTATACGTAATGAAATAAATTAGGAGTGGTGGTTTATACTTTAGTTATGTTAATAATCGGGTAAAATGTCCACCATTTTGACTCCTGGTCTTTTAGATACGGAAGGAAAGTCGAAGACCGGGTTGGTCGTCTCTTGGTACTTCTCGAAAGACGGGCTGTTGTGTAGAGACTGGTCGATCTCGCCGCAAAGTAAGGTGCGGGAGACACATTCTCGAGGGAGTAACGACTCAAGTTGTCACTCGACTTTTAAGATTTTCTCCGTCAAGTGTCACCTAGCCCACTCATGCGTACCCTACCAAACTGAAACCGATCATCTTGTTCCTTTCGAGGAAAGGTATCCAGTGACAAGAAAGACCTTGGTTCACACTCAATCGGTAAAACCATGTTGATCGTAACAACTGGGACAGTAGGAACAGTTGTTACGTTCAGTTCCCCCATAGTATTCTTAAATTAAAATAAGGAAAAGACTATATAAAAAGTCAGAAATAAAACCATCAAGTCGAAAAAGAACTTCTGAATAGACCCCCCTTTTTTGAAATTAAGTATGAAATAAAAGGAAAAACTTTTCCTTTCCCCTGAGTGTAAGTAACTCGGAGACAATATACCATCTAATAAAGTATCTACAATAGAGCAAATTAGGTGTGTTTATGGTCGTTTTAACATTGACTTTTAGACGAATATTTTTCTTCTTTGCTTCTAAGTTATCTTCTATTTATTGACTGTGTTTTTCTGTCACTGTGGAAACTCTCCTGAGTTTTGACCCAGACGTACTGACGATTTTCTCAGAAATTGACAAGTACTGAACCTCCCTCTCTCCCAACTTAGTTTTGACTACGCGAACCTCAATGAAAGAAATGGAATAAGTTTTCTAAAAGAAACCCTTACGTAACAAATGAAAACATTAATATAATTGAAGTTCAATGATTCCTTCCTTTTATTTAGTAAAAGACGGTAATCTCCCGTCAGTAGTGGATATTCATCTTATAAGAATATGTACACCGAAAAACAGAAAGATTTTGGATAACAACCACTACATAATTCCTGGTTCATAAACGGTCTATGTTAGAACCACTTTAGACGTGTTCCGGTAAGTTTACAAGACGAAATATTACTTTATTATACTGTTTTTTAGTTCCCCCCACAAAATAACATTAGAGGTCTTTTCCCCTTATTCTTATGTCATAATCAATACATAAGACTAAAACTAACGTGTCAAGGAAAGTCTGTTATACAGATAATGAAGACATACGAACACAGTCCATATTCCATGTAAAGAGTCACTTTAACTAGTTTAACTATAGATATTAAGTCGAGTTTTACTTAGACGTAAGTCGGTCGGAACCTTTTACTTTGACCTTTTGCTACTCTCTCCGACGTTATAGTTTCGTAAAAAATAACAATCTCTATAATACGAGGACGTTCTTTTGATAAGTCAATATAGTCACCGGCTGAGAAAAAAAAAAAAAAATATTACAAAAGTATAGACAAACGATACATACACTTTCAACGAGTCAGCACAGACTGAGAAACACTGGGATACCTGAAATCGGACGGTCCGAAGAGGCAGGTACCCTAAAAGGTCCGTTCTTACGACCTCACCCAACGGTAAAAGAAGAGGCCCCTAGAAGGGTTGGGTCCCCAGCTTGGGGCCCACAGGGTGTAACGTTCGTCCGATAAATGGCAGACACGGTGGTCCCTTCGGGAAACAGGATTTCCAGTAGATAGACCCTGTGTGATAAATTTACTGGAAAGAAAATTTTTTATGTTCGACACTCCCTTCTCAAACTTCGATCGTAAACAAAAGAAGGTTCGTGGACCCTCAAGGGGACCACCAGGTTACCAATTCTGAGGACCGAAGGTTACCCGTGTCCAAGTTAGGGACCAGTCCCTTGATTTTAGGGTGTACGATGTATGACACGTGGGGGAGGTGGGTGGGTTTTTTCTAGGAGTGATACCTAAAAGAAACCAGAGAGTTGGAACGATCGAATGGTTCCTTTCTGCAGGTAGTCGTGGCACCCGTGGAGGTGGAGACGAATGGCGGACTCGGACCGGTGGTACAGGGCGAGGTTGTGCCCATGACCGTGACAGACCCTCGTCCTGTCGCTCGGTAGGGTCGTCCGAAGGGTCCTGTGGAACTCAGCTTGACTACTCCTCCTACTCCTTTCATCCAGTGGACGTCGTAGAGCCCACCCCTCCACCACCCCGAGTACACCCTGTGTCGAACCGGTACGTTTACTCCTGAACCCACCTAAAGACGGGAAGACTAGCAAACGTCAAGACTAGGGGACCAGTAAAAATGTTTTTCCTCAATTTTGCCATAACGCTGACTAGGGTGCTAAAGAATACGGACGAAAAGATATTTAAGGAACTATAGGAACCAGTAAACCATCCTAAAATCCGTTTTTCGTTTAGAAATTACTGGGGATTTAAAAGAGACTCAAATACGCAAGTTAGAAAGGTGATTGGGTAAATTTAACACCAATTCCTCGATTCCCCTCGTAAATAAGAGGAAAAAGAACCGGTTAGAACAAGTCTTCTAGCTAGTCGTGAACCCACTGTGTCCTGCGGAGGCCACCAGGTCCCCAATTCTGAAACGCGAAGGTCACCTCCCCGTGCCCAAGGTAGGGACCAGTCCCTTGATTCTCGGGTGCACGGTACACCGTCTCGGCCTTACGAAGAAATTTTTTGTCGTGAGTGCACTGGAATGACGTTTCCTTTCACTCGTTCCGTATACGAGTGTTGAGTCTTCTTTTAGTAACCGTTATAACGGATGTTACATTTGGGTCACCTAACAGAACTCCCGTACGTTGGGTTAAATTCACAGAGATCAGTGACTCCGTCGGGTTAACACAAAATTTCTATGAGACTTTTTTTTTTTTTTTTTCTATGAGACTATATTGGACATTTCACACGTCAGATACGGAATTCTTTTATTTTAGATCTGAAAATGAGTCTCGGGAAGACATGGTTTGTTGTTGTTTTTCGGGGTGAGACTTCATTTAATCTCAGTTCCAATCTTAAAATTAATTGATTCTACTTACTTTCAAGAAATTATGGGATGATGCCAACCTTCACATCCTCTCCCTTTCTTCATTGATGAAACAGTTTCGTGCACAGTCATTATAAAGGTCTAAATCGAAGTCACAATTTATCTATTGTTTCACTATTAGTATAACAGGACATGGATTGAAGGTCTGTATAAACAAAGATTTAGTAAAGAGTACCTTTATTAAGGTTTTAACATTAATCCCTTTAGAACTTTCTAGAACTGGTTTTGTTGTTTTACTCTCTCTATTCGTAATCGTCAAGTGTATAAGTGATATTCAGGATCGTTATCAGGTCTTGAATTTCATTATAGATAAAAAGAAATTACCAACTTTATCAGAGAGGATCTTTAAAAAAATTTACTATCATTTACTATTGTTTGAGAGAAATTATCTCGATTTACATAAAACGTCCACTGGAATACTTAATCTCCTACTGGTTCGGTCGTCCTTCCTTCATCCCTTCTTTTCAAATCATGTCTTCTGTATTTGTCTCTATCGTGACTAGTTTCCGGTTGTAATTATGTGATTACGTGATTGTACATACGTTCAAAAACAATTAGAAAGACGAGAATTTTAGTATTGACAGGGTCACTGTTATACTATACCCACATATAATTAAATACTTTATGTCATACTTTCGATCTCACAATTGTGGAAACTTAATTTGTTTAAAAGGTAAGTCGTTAGTTTGGACATAATTCTGGATCGTCCTTGTTCTACTCCTTGTTCTTCATACTCTTCCCATATAAGAGACGATAGATTTTGGAATTTCAAAAGATCTCCTCTATTGTCTGTAAAAAACTCTTTCTTACGGATTGTTTTCTCACTTACTGTGTTACAACATTTAGTTGATATGACGTTATTTTATTTATTTTTAATTTTTTTTCTTACCTTCCGTTACGTATATTAGTGGTTTTTTTATAACTTCCTCATTTACAACTCACTATATACTCAAACTTATTTTCCCCCTTTTTTTAATGACCTTAGGGTCTTTCCAGAATCATCTTTATCGAGTCAGATAGGATGGTGTAAAAAAGTACAAAAAATTCCGTATAAACTTATATGAGATGAGAGACTTGTGTGGATTTTTCCTTTATGGTAAGATATTGTTCTTAGTTGAAGTTCAGTCAACAATACATCGTTTAATTTATAAAAATCCTGAATATATGAGTAGAGACCCAAACTTTATTTGAAGAGATCTTTACACTGGTGAATCCTATAAAATTTATTCACTACAGTCTAACGACAACGATTCAACGACGATTCAGCGAAGTCAGCACAGGCTGAGACACGCTGGAGTATCTGTCCGTCGAGTGATCCGAGGGGGCAGGGACCCTAAGAGGTCCGTTCATGTGACCTCACCCAACGGTAAAGGAAGAGGTTACGTACTTTCACTTTTCACTTTTCCTTCAGCGAGTCAGCACAGGCTGAGGGTCGCTGGGGTACCTGACGTCGGATGGTCTGCGGAGGCGGCAACCCTAAAAGGTCCGTTCTCATGACCTCACCCAACGGTAACGGAAGTCATTACAGTCTAATGCACCATCATTTTCAAGTGGTTTTAAGATCCAATCAGTTCTATACAAAGAACAAGTTACTGTTTGTTATACTCGAGTGAATCTTACTCCAACAGAGTAGTGTTTATGATATGATTTCAATTAAAAGTATACCTAAACTTATGTACTTAAAGTCAAAGATACCACTTTTATTTACAGACGAAGATTAAAATTTTAATCTAATTTTGTTCGTAAACAAAGACTTGAAATAACTAAAATTTTATAAAAAGTCTTTTTTTATGGACTTTATCAGAAAGGGAGTCGTCAGATTTTTAGTACTTTACAGAACTCACACCACAAACTTTCAGTTTGCACGAACTAAACAAGTTGTTGTGTCAGGGAATGACTTGATAAAGACCTTACAAATTTTACAAATCAGGTCGAAAAGACTTTAGAAATTAAACGGTTGCGGGGAACTAAAAATGCTTATTAGACGAACATCTTTACCTGTTCTTCAAATACAAATAAAGTACTTTCGACAAACTTCCACCCTCTACACATCTACACTTCTTGATAGGAAGTGGGAAACACGTCTAATTTTTGAGTCGAGGTCTTCCAAAAAAAAAAAAGTTCTATTCCTATGTAAGTACTACAAAATAACTACGATAAAGGGAGTTGGTTTACTTCATTGATCAGTGAAATTGAGCTTCAAGAGTATTGCAAGTATAAGAGAGTTTACTGTCACAAGTCACTGTGATTTCAGAGTCGATAATTTCAGAGACCAATATATTTTCGTCACTTTTACAAAGAATTCGAGGGTTTCCAGAGTCAAAACTTAGACATGTTTCCCTGCTTACTATTAAATTGAAATCTATAACAGGATTCCAACACAAGTCCAGTTCCTACCTTGGGTTCCTGTTTCGACCAGACCCAAAAGGCCAGTCGTACTATTGAAGGATTGCGACAGAAGAGCCCGGGAAAGTCTACTGAGACAGTCGTACGGGTCACACCATTCACTTGTTCTTCGAATGGAGGACTCGTGGTAACCTTCCTCCGCCAAGAGGTCGGTACAGAGGTCGTACAGACGTGGAGTCCGACTCCACCCGTACAATGGGTCGGTTTCCATTTGTCGGGACCTGTACGGCATGAGGTGTAGACCCACGTTTCCTATCTACGACTCTTGAGTGAGGACAGTGAGATTTTTCCCGGATTTCTCTTCGTTTGTTAGGTAAAAAAATTTTCATCTGGTAAGTTTGTTCAAAAGTTGTTCCAAACGTGTTTGTTAAACATCGTAAAAAGATTCAGTCCGTTCAACTCCCCTAGAGTTAAAGACTAGGTTCGTAACAAAGAGGAATTGTAACAAGATATTTATCTATATACGAGAAGAAAGTAACAGAAGAAAGTCTACTGTAAGAACATAAAGTATATATAATAGTCGATTCGATTATTACCCATGGACGATTCACATATCCTGACCGAACTATATAAACCATCAAATCTGGAGACTATACAGTAGTCATAAATCAACCTCTATCACTACGAATTGTTTCACTTTTTTCTGGATACGGTCATACACACTGGAACCCGTCCAGTAAATTGTTCTCGGGTGTCAAAAGAGGAGACACTTTACTCTCCAATCGATTTTAGACAGAAATTCCATTGAAGAGATGGATATCTTAAAATACTAAGGTATTAATCTGAGAAATTTTGTAAAAGAAACCACGAGAGATTGGAGATTCTTATATCTAAACTTTGAAATATGTATATCAAATGGTAAATATACCATTATGTCTTTTACTAGACTGTATTCTTTATTTTGTAATAGATAAAGTTTCAATCCTGAAAATGAAGTCCTTGACTTAAGAAAGTTTCGTAGTCAGAATACAAAAGTAGATCAAATAACAAATAAGAATAATGGATACCTCAATAACACCATATTGAATATGTACCTCTTATTCTTGTTAGTCCTCTGTAAGAACACGAGTCTATTTAAATCAAATGTACCTCTTTATTAATGAGACATGGATTTAGGAAATCGGATAACAAGGCCTTGACATGTCTACTTTATTTTAAACACTTTATTTCGGTCCAAAACGTCTTATAAAATTTTTACCCCCTTTACTATTTTATAATTATTAATTTAATATATGAACATTTCTTTCGTAATAAATATATGATACCTCAATATTTTTAACATTATATTTTCATAATAGTAACTTTCTATCAAGAAATGGATGACTATTAAATAGAAACTATCCCTTCAGAATATTTATTTTATATGTTTTTCTCTCGGTTTAACGTTTTATAGGTTTTTTTTCTACATTTCAGTATGTTCGTCAATTATGACCATGTATCACTAAATAAAAATTAAGGATCTTTATACGTTTGAAATAACTCTTTTTTGGTTTTGAAATCAGATACATTTTAAAAAATAAATTTAAAATTCATCTCTAAGAAAAACCAATAAATGTATTGTATTGGTCCGGTAGTTTAGGGAAACATGTATAGGTAATTCCTCAATAGAGTAAAGACCCCTCTTTTAAACAAGATAATACCTATCTGGTCTTTGGGTCTTTTTATTATATCGATTTGGGAAACCCGAACTCAGGACGAACCTTCCCGATCGTTTCCATTACTACAGAGAGAGACAATCCCTTTCGGAGAAAGACCCCTACCTACGATAAAAATGTCATATCCACTTGTTGTTAAGAGATCTCCGTCCGTGAGGTGAAACGATTTCTCAAATTAAGGTAGGTAACATTGTTGATAAATAACTCACGGTGCACCTGTGAATCTCGATCCGTGACTTCCTTTCTCTCTCTTTCATACATACTGTATCAAAGACAAGTGTTTAGGGGTTTAGTGGGTTTATTTAGTCGTCGTGGGTTTATTTAGTTATTTGATAAATTAATAAGAAAGTGGTTGGACTGTCCAAAGAAGAAACCCGTAAATGTTAAGTCAGTGATCTCCTACCTCACTCCTCCAATTACGTTCAAGGCACACTTATGTGGTCCCAACAGAAGGAAGACAAGTAAGTGAAGGAAAAAGTGACGTTTTAATCGTCCACGTTAGTCCAAGAAAGAAACGAAAAGAACCGTAGTCGAGGTTCTCAACCCAACACTGTCAAGCACCATTCACCAAAGACACACTAGTCCAGTGTTTAGTGTTCTTTCTTCGTCCTAGGACCAGTTACTTTGTAATATACTTGTTCTGTCCACTTTTCAGTATCGGTGGGTCGGTTTACCAATAGTTTCCTTACTATCAAAGTAGAAGATGTCTGAGTAAGGCGTCACACAAGGTCTCGAGGACACAGGTAAACCTCGAATAGTGTTCAGGGTTGAGGACTGGTCATTTATCTAGTGAGGAGACTCTCAGTATAGGTGGGTTTGCGGAGGGAAGGGGTAACGGAACTCAGGATACAGAACTGGTTGGGTCGTGTTCCACTTTACCAACTGACAGAGGAAAAGGAAGGAACAAGACAATTTAAATAAATAAATAAAAACCAAGAATCTTCGTCTTTTCACGTACGGAAAAAAAAAAGAAAAAGAAAATAAAGAAACGTAAAAGAAAGGGATTTACGAAGTAGAGGGATGGGGAGGACGTCACTTGGATTACAGGAGCTACTGAGGGTCCCGGACCGGCGGCTCCCGTCGGAGAGATCCATGTCACAGTTACGATGGACACATAACCACAGACACGACCCTTTGTTCGACAAGGGACAGAGGAGGCAGAGAGACAGAGAGACAGAGGAGAGCGGGGTAGAACTATAGTTAAAGGTAAGGAACGGGAAACAACGAGTATTTGTGTGCTCGGACCTTCAGTTTCCACATCGGAGAAAGTAAAAAGTCGAAGTCTCGAGGTAGTGTTTACCGGATTTTTCAAATGAATTTTTTTTTCTTTTTAGGGACCTCAAGAAGATCCCCAAATAGGGTACCTGGTAGAGTTCTCAAACTATATATTTTATAATTTAAATAGGGTCGATTTGTAAGGGAGGGTACGACTGTCAGAAATTCTTAAAAAAAAAAAAAACAGTTTTCGGAAAATTATGTTGAGGGGTAGTAATCCTTCGGGGTTAGATCTGTTCAGAAGGTCGGTTATGGTACCCACTATTCTTTTGTCACTACGATATTATTCTTATGGTTACAGTTATACTAAATATATTAAGGGAGAGAAACCACGTACGTTACACTGTCCGACAATACTATCGAATAAGTTTGGTACAAATATATTTCTTACAGACAGGGTCACAATTCTACTGAAGGTTTAAACGGTACTTTATAGTCTATGTTTGCAAAGAACCATTCTCTGAAGAGTACTACGTTTGTTATATTACCAAACCGATAACCAAATTTCGAAGTCTTTCCCCCGGACGTGGAAATTGTGAGTCTATTTGGTGCAGTTTGTAAGGATTAGAACACGACAACTAAGTGTGGAGAGTTGATTAGGAGTAATCCCCATTACGAAGAACAAGTACGATTCTCATGGAAACAAAGTAGAGTTCTCTTTTATAAGAGAAAGTCCAAGCGTAATATATCACTCACGAGGGAACAAATAACGACATAGTGTTTCTACTCCTTTACAACTCTCCGGCAAGGACACTTTCCGACAGGAAAAAAATAAAAAACGTAGAACAAGTCTAAAGTGTAAAAGAAAGCGATGACTTTTACCCTTTAATGGTGTAGTAGTCCACATAGAAAAACAACAACAACAAAAAAAATGACCGGAGTATTAAGTACTGTAAGTAAACACAAACGTTCGGGGACGGACCTATCTAGTCAGAGAATAACCACCATTTACACCTTCACGACGTCTCACGTCCGAATTAAGGTAATAACTCTTGAAGTTCCTGTCCCTTTTTGTCTCATCAGGACGTCCACCAAAGGGAGTAACAAGTGTCATAACCTTCTCGAGACTTGGGTCGGATCGTGGTACTGGTGACCAAAGTTTCGTAAATAAACAAATTACGAATTATAATGTATATTCTGTCCTCTTAGATCGATCTTTCTACTAAAGTTACAGGATGACTGTCATCTTTCATAATTTAGTCTGAAACAGGGTCTAGAAAAGATTGATCCGGTTTAAGATAAGAATGACTTATTTTATGATCAGACCCCAACCACTCTCTTCTGTTCTCAAACTCAATTAAAAAAAAAAAAAAAACTCAATGAAAAATATTTAAGAAGGTTCCTGAACCGGGAGAAACAGTCCGAATCCCAAGTTTGTCTGATTAGACCTCAACAGATTTGGTTAGGTTAGACGGAAACCAGGTCACATCTAACCTTATTTGGGGTTCAAGAACGATAAACTCCCATCAAGTCTCGGTTGCGATATCGAAAATAGGTCTCTACTTAATCAGTTAGTACACTCAAGAAACTACTGACAAAACCTAGTTGAAAACAACTAGACAACAAGGACATTAACCACACAAACTCAAGACCTACGGTCAGTGGGACTAACTAATCACTAGTTATTCTTTGGTCTTTTACTTCGTGAGTGAAACCTAAGATTCTTCAAGGTGCTCACGTCTCCGTAGGACTGTCGGTATCGTTCGGGTGGAAACGGTATGTGACGCTCAGTAGAGAGAGTTTGCGGTGGTACAGTGGTTCAAGAGAAACCTCCTCTCCTTGAAAACCGTAATGATTCTCCACCTAAATATTTTATCCTATATATGAAAATTATAAACGAAAGGTCCGAAAGAATAAAAACCGTACTTTGAAGAAATATCACGTCTAAGAATTCCAAGATTTCTTCGTCATTCTATAATTGATACATTTAATGTAAATCGTGTGTGGACTCGGGAGTTGATTCCTTTTGGACTGAGATTTCGAATTTCTTATAGTCCTTTGTACGGATTGTCTTTCATTATCTGGGACGACGAGTGGGGTTGGGGTGTAAAACTATTTGAAAGACCCCTAAACGAAAACTTTCTTGTGAACAAAATCCGTTCAACCAGGCTTCGAATTTACTCCTTCAGAGGTCCTATTATCATATTGGACTATTTATCCACCTTTGGTTAATTTTAAAACGTCTGGAAATCTTTTAAAAAAGGTCCTAAAAAAATTACACACGATTGACCAAAGAGTATTTCTAAGTATCCTTCTTCATATTCAGACATTCTTAGTGATACGATACGACGACGACGATTTAGCGAAGTCAGTACAGGCTGAGACACGCTGGGGTATCTGCCGTCGGGTGGTCCGTTCTTGTGACCTCACCCAACGGTAAAGGAAGAGGTCACGTACTTTCACTTTTCACTTTCACTTTAGCGAGTCAGCATAGGCTGAGAATCACTGGGGTACCTGACGTCGGATGGTCCGAGGAGGTAGGTACCCTAAACGGTCCGTTCTCATGACCTTACCCAACGGTAAAACCTTGATTATTTAACTTTATCATACATATAGTACCTTCTTAAGAGAAGAAATTCTGAAAACGAGAATCTTTATGTCTTTGAAGTAACTTCTAGAAGGGAGGGACACGGGTTTATGTGTGTGGTACCCGGTATAAAGAGAGAGGTCTTCTTATATTTGTACGTTTTACAATAAGTTCGTGAATTCGGACCTTCAAATATGAACTCTTAATTTAAAACAAACCTGTACAATCTTGTAAAACTTTCCGTCCTTGACTGTTAGTTGAGATCGAATTTTTTTTTCTCTTCTCTAATGTTACGATAAACTAAGGTATTCCCATTAAAATTAGTCTCATCTTTTATTCTTACACTGAGTTCAAACTTGTTCTATCTATCAGACGTACTTTGTTTTATTTTTATTAGATAGGTAGAGTACTAGTAGGTGTAAAGGTTTGATACTTTTAAACCGTTCATGTGGGTTTATCTTTTCTAATTTTGTTGGAACAATATCTCAACTCTTAATTATTGAATTTTTTATAGACAAATAGACAACACTATGTGTCTCTTCACATGAAAGGGCCACAATTTAGTCAAGAATGTCCTCTCGATCCTATGTCTAGGAAGGGAAAAAACAGACTTAAGGTCAGAGATTAGAGATTTACGACACCGTAAATTTTATGTAAAAGAATCTACAATATCTCCGATTCATTTGAAATTTACGATTAGAAAATGACCCTTTCCCTTCTTATCCTAAAACAGATGACAAATACAGGGACAAAGGACATTTAAGAAATACCGAGGAAGTCATGACCGAAGTACGTAAGGAGTCGTGTTCCGTGAGTGGGCCACTTTTACCGATACGACGCACGGAAGAGAAGGGGGAGGTCTAAAGAGATTGGTATGGTTTTAGTTTTGATTTTCATATCTATTTTCGTTACTTTTATGTTTAAGTAAAGGATATATGATCAAAGTGGATCATGAAAATGAATTTTGAAAATAAAACTTTAGATAAAGATACAACTTTATGTGAAAAAAACATGAAACTCTACTCACTGTCTTTAAAAAGAACGCAATGACTTACCGGAAGACAAGGGATAGGAAATTCTTTATGGTAATCTATACATAAAGTAATCCTATACGTATGTATAATTAACATATACCACGAAGGGGCCACCGAACCCACATTTCTTAGGTGGGTGTTATGTTTTCTCAACCTGTGCTGAATCGTTGATTTGTTGTATAAATATGTGAGGTTCAGAAGTACGACTTTACTCTCTTTTCTTTAGTAAACACGGTCCTAACAGAAGATTGTAACAGATTTCAAAAGATCGAATATTTAATGAAAGAGGATAAAACTCATTCCAGAAACCACAATCATCTGTCGACTGAGTACGGTCAAGACGGTTCTGGGTATAAATGAAGAGAGTTTAGGTCTAACAAACGGTCTCATTATAACGAATCACTGAGTCTTTGTGGTTCCTACTCAATTGAAGTTAAACCTTTCAAAACAAACGAAAATATGAATACCAAAATTGAAAAATAAACCGTTTTGTCACCTTTAGTCGGTAAAGAGTAAGGCTTCTAATTTTAAAAATCCTATAGCCAAAAGAGATCTCTCCACGAATCCCATCTGTGGTATCAAAAGACCAACCACAATATAACGTGTGGACTATCAGTGTATAGTGTTTAGGACGTGTACTGTCTTTATAATGTACTGTACCCCTCTTGATTTAACTTTGGTGTAAAATATACGTTGAGGTCAAACTATCTCTGGGTTTTAATGAAGACACACGTAATGAAGACAATAATTAAAGACAAACAAATAGTGATTACATAGGAGACGTGTGTCAATTCGTTTATATTTGTACGATCGTAGTGTAAAAATTCCTCTTATATAATCGACTCGACATAAAGGTTCCCTTACAAGATATTAAATTAGTAACTATACACGTAAATAACTTTGTGATTGACATAGTAAATATATTTCGTTGGTTTTTGATTTAGATATTTGGACTAGGTAAAGAATCTAATTTGGAGAGATAGGTATCTCTTTTAAAACTACGAAAACTAAGAAGGAACCTTATTAGTAGCACTTTAATGGTAATAGAAAACCGTAAATTGTGAGGGACCCACTGTACATAAAGAAAAGAACGTGGTAAAAAAAGAGTGTTAGAGTCTAATGACTTATTTTCACATTATTCGCCTGACGGAGATAGAGTAAAAGAGATGGGTTAATAAAAATTCTGAAAAATAATGGATGAAGGAAGACCACAAGATCTTCGTTATTTGAGTAATGTCTAGCTTTTGTTACTTCGTATGATACAATGTAGTGAAAAGTACAAGTTTGGTAAAATGTAACTGATTGAAGAAAAGAGATGGAATTACCCTCCATTTACCATTCATAATTGGAGGGAAATGCCGGTTCCCTTGACTCCATTGTAAATCTACAGTTACTTCTTAGGTAAGGTCACTTTCGAAACGAACCATAAACCCTTTTTGAACAAAGATGAAAACACGTATACCATTAACTTATGAGTGAGAAAGGTCAAATTCTGTGTATAATTTTACATATTAATTATTCCTCTACAGTAAAGTTTGTACGGTCGTTGAATCAGACATAACGAATAGTCTTAAATAACGTAACAAGGAAACTCCATTAAAAGGTAGACGTATCTTTCCAGTAAATACCATGTTCCAATATATACATATTTTTGTTACATGTAACTAGAAAAACTTGAACTATAAGTCCTCTTATTCTTTCAGATTTTTTCGTGGACAAAAATTTTGAGAAATACCTTAAAGTACATAGGGTTTACCGGATTAATAAAGTCTTTTTGATACTATTTGAGGTAAACCCTTAGTAACTAAAAAAGAAGGTCACCTTTATACTCATTCTGAAAATTTTTTACTGTGCACTGAGACAGTTGGTACATTACTAATTGATATCCCCTTTGCAGACTAACAGGTAGAACGGTGGTTGAAGAGAGGGATGTTGACGTCCCTCTAAAACAAATCCCTCGAGTAAAAAAAAATTTACCGTTACTTACGTATGTCAGCAAAGGAAAAGTACCTGTCAACGACTACGACGCAAGGAGACACCTTATAAAATGACATTTTTGATAAACATCTACTGAGAGGAAAGCGTTTCCGTTTCGGTTTTAATTAATTAGTGTAACCGTAGTAGGTGTCCTAATGTTACAAGAGACCCCGTGTCATATAAAGAAAAAAAGTGGAGGTGAGGGTAATATTTAGGGATAATATGTACGTACGTCTTACTTTTTCCTAGTACCCAGGTACTGTCACAAAAGTCGAAGTGGGTTATGATTTTATCCCTGGTGACGACCATCGGTAAAAACGTATATTTTCTGTGTGTATGTGTCATTTAAACCCTCCTCGTCCAACAATGAAAATGTTTAACACACGATATAAACCCACGTCGATAAGCTATAATTAATTCGATGATTCAACATTACTATCGAATTAATGAAACGCTCGGAATATTTAGATTTTAGTAAAAATTTCTGTAAAAGTAACAGATGGATACACTGACAAATGAGTCAGTGTCTCTGAAGTCCGACGTTTGTACACAACTTACACTGGGAAGTGGGTTTACCTAAGACACAGACTACACAAACTATAAACAGGTAGAATAAAAGTACATTTAACTTTATAAAATTTTCCACAAGGGTAGGTACACTATCTCAACAAGCACAAACAAGCAGTGGTGGAAAGAGGAATGGGAACCTTTTTTTTAACTCTAATCGTATACTACACAATTTGGAAAACCACCGAAGGTTTGGTCCCCACACTAGCTTAGCTACAAAATGACTTACTGTCTGACCGTAGTCACTAACTTTTGTCTTAGAGTTAAAACCGTCGAACCCCGATGTTCCGGAGCACAGGAGGAAGGATTTGGACGTTTTTAAGGGTAGGGTCCCCAAGAAAGGATTGGGAGGAAGTTTCTATTACCATAGAAACTTCACTGACAAAGGACATTCACTAAAACTGATTGTGGGTGGTCTTCTGACAGAGTAAACGGACGAGGCCCGTGCGATTGTGACCACTACGAGAACTGTCCCACCGTTCACACGTCTCACTTGGACCGGTTGTCTTGGAAGAGTAAGTCGTCGGTGACCCCTCCTTCTCCCCGGACTCCGTCCATTCGTTGGGACTTTCCCGTCCCCTCTGTCAGATACTTTCCCGTCAAGATAAGTTAAAAATTACATATAGTTCTGAGAATAAAATACACATAATTCTGAGATAAAATGGACTTTATAAATAAGGGGTGGACTTTATTCGTCATGTCTCGTTGAAATTTTGTACCATTCACGAACCCGTTTCACCTCTCAAACCCCGAAGACAAAAATCGAGGCTTAGAATAATCGTTTGGACCAATGAACCACTTTATTCACCCGAATATAAAAATAAACGAGGGATAGGTCTTTGGTAACGGTCAGTTTGATGACTGGTACCTTCTAAACAATATTTCGAGTGACTTCCGGAGAAAGACATCTCTCCGTCTCTGTCAGTAGGAAAGAAGGAGTAAAGTTCTAATTACTAAGATAAATTTTGACTTTAAGTTCCTCTCTAATAGGAATTTTTAAAGGAAACCATCCCGCCCAAAGGAAATACAATGGTAGATTTATTTTGAGATTTACTCCGAAACACGACACCGAAACTACCCTTGTAGGGTCGTGACTAAACCTCCGACCCGTAAAAGGGTTTTAGACCCCACAAAAAGTAGTCAGAAAGGAAGTTGCTATCTTATATAAGTCGATGTCCAAAATCTACTCGTTTCCGACTGACCATTCGTTAGTAACGATCAAAACATAGGACTTTAAGAATGATACTGATAAAATTAAATATAATTACAAGAATTCGATAGATTTCCCCATTGTTAGCAATTCTGTCTTATATCCTAACCAATTTCCCCTACGATCTTAATATATTCATGAACACAAATTTATACGTCCTTCTTCAAATAAAATAACCGATTCTTACATTCCTTGTTAGTATCCTGAGGTGTCCCTGGGAGTTTCTTCTCTTGTTTGGTATCTTAGGAGACTTAAGTCAGAAAGGAGGGTCGTCAATCTAGGAAGGACGATCAAAAGAAAGACGGATAAGGGAAATCGATTCCGCAGGAGATGACAGTGCAGTCTTCTGAGTCTGACTTGGGTCTTTGGCGGTGCCCCGAGCCGACAGTTGGTGGGCGTCCTCGTAAGTTGGATTCTGTTTCGGTAGGCCACTCCGGAGGACACAGGGAGACCCATCTGTAACTGTGTTCCGGGTGACGGGACGGTGTGCCACCCCTTCCGGAAGTCTCTGACTCTCAGTACGTCTATTTGTGTGGAAACCTTCGGTGATCCCTTTCCCTTCTTCAAAGGGTCCTTTGATCTCACGGAAAAAAAGAGAGTGGAAGGAGTTAGGGTAGAGAGAGGAGTACGTGGATCCATTTACTTATTAAGGGAACAGAAACCCTTAACAGAAATGTTTTCAGAAATATGAGAAACCATACTTCTTTGATTCTTTATAAATTATTAATTCTAATGATAACTCCCGAAGGGACACCAAGGTACCAATTCTTAGACGGACGGTTTACGTCCCCTGTGTCCAAATTAGGGACCAGGCCCTTCAGGTTCAACTTGGTGTTTACGATACTTTAAACTACTATCTTCCAACACAAAATAAATGGGTTCGGTCCTTGACCCAAACAATATACAGAATGGTTTCTGTTCCCGTACTACTCATTATCCTTGAAAATTAAGGACAACCGTCAACAATACTCGCTACTGGTTTAAGCGAATTACGACACATGACTAGAACAAAAATACCTTTTTGTTAAATACGTCTTTCCAACAAAATACATTTTTTACTAAAAAAGATGGGTACACGATGACAAACATTCTTCACTTCACTTCACAATCAACGAATCAGTACGGATTGAGAAACCCTGGGGTACCTGACGTCGGGTGGTCCGAGGAGGTAGGTACTCTAAAAGGTCCGTTCTTATGCCCTCACCCATCGGTAAAGAAAGAGGTCCCCTAGAAGGGCTGGGTCCCTAGCTTGGACCCAGAGGACGTGACGTCCGTCTAAGAAATAGTCGACTCGATACTCCTTTCGGGGATTCTTCCATTTTAGTTTTCTACATGGATTACCGGATTACACGAGAGTAAATAACCATTTGGTCGTTACAGACATGATTCTTTCCGTCCTCTGTGACCAATTTCGATTATAATTCGTGACGGTTGGATGGTAGGAGGATAAGGCTAAATGACGAGATGAAGGTTGGATGTCGCCTGGTTTTTGCTAGACACTGGAAGTAGCTCCGAGTCGGTCTCGGTCGTCCACGGGGTCGTCTGTGTGAAGGACGGTGTCCGGTCGGTGTCCCGACGTCGGGTCGGGGTAGGTCCTTTGGTCTCCCTTACCTGTTTGGTCACGAGTGCAGAAGGGGGCGGTAACAACAACGACTAGAAGTGTCGGACAGAGGGTTCGTCCACTCCCGGGACCTCTTTGTTCGTTCAGAACGAGAAACGTATGTAGACAGATTCTTACCCCTATACATTTACAGTAGGTATAGTAAACTCAGACTCAGTCATTACAAAACAGTCTGTGACCAGGATAGTAATACTTTTTTTTTTAGTTAACATTTCATATACCGGTTCTTATATAGATGAACTCTTCCTTATTCTCTTCAGAAATATGAGAAACAATACTTTTTTGATTCTTTATAAAGTATTAATTTACTGGTGACTCCCAAAGGGATCTCCAGGTAACCAATTCTTAGACGGACGGTTACGTCCCCTGTGTCCAAGTTAGGAACCAGACCCTTCTATGGTGCACGGTGCCTCGTAGATTCGGACACACGGTGTTGATGACTCGGGTGCGAGATCTCGGGTACGGCGTGTCTCCTCTTCGGTGGCGTCACTCTTCGGTCGCATGGAGTTACTTTCTCATCCGGGGTGAACGGTGTTAATTGCTTTTAGGTACACGTCGTTGTGGATCGTGTCAGTTTTTATTTCTTCATTTATATATTTATTTTAAAATTTTTTATTTTAATGGTAACTTTTGGTCATATGATATGTACCGACTGTCAAGTTAATTTTTCTTATTTCAATGGTTAAATCTACTTTGGAAATTTATGTACGAATCAGTGAGTCAGTACAGGCTGAGAAACGCTGGGGAGACCTGACCGACGGTCCAAGGAGACAGGTACCCTAAAGAGTCCGTTCTTAAGACCTTACCCATAGGTAACGGAAGAGGTCCCCTAGAAGGGTTGGGTCCCTAGTTTGAGTACAGAGACCGTAGAGGATGTTACTTCCACCTAAGAAATGGTAGACTCGGTGGTCCCTTCGGGAAATTTATATCTTAGAAGACTCTCCTTGAAAACAAAACTAGAAAAAACAACGACAAATCTATAAAAAGAACAACAAAACTAGGGTGCAAGAAGAGTACACCATAAATTTCTTTCGATTCTCCGTTATAATATATATAAAAATTTCAGAAATTACCAATTTTAGTAACATTATGGAAATAGAGTAAAATGGGAGTGTCAGATGTTCCACTTGTCCCGGTTTTTACTCCGAGTACATTGTCCAATCTTTTGACTCCGAATCTTTCAACTTTCCCGGATATATTTTAGAGTGCACAAGGTTTCCAATTTTGATGCAGGTCGAAACACTAAGGAAAGGTCAGTGTCGACCTGTTGTCATAAAAAACTAGGAGAAAGGACCATAGGTAGGATGGAAAGTTACAATGCTAGGAAAACCAATATCCCACTCTTGGAGGGTCGACTTCTTCCTCTTTCCTTCCTCCTGTGTCTTCATGTTCCACGATGCCGTGTGTCGGGGGAGAGATGCGTTGAGAGTCTGGGACTACTGAAATGTCCGGAACTCTGTAGGTAGGAGGATGTCGTGCCTCTGTGTCAAGAAGTATAGTCACTCCTTTTACCGTACCTCTTGGGGGACGACCGCTCAGTCAAGGGAAAATGAGGGTGTCTCGCCCCCCTCTGCCTACATCTGGATCTACTCAGAGTACAAATCAAGACATGGAAAATTCACACCATCCACATCTGTTCTACACCTTCCCTAGTCAAACGACTTTCAACTTTTGTAAGTGAACCTTATATACTTTTGTGTCGTGAAATGTGGGTTACCCATCGTGTTTAGGGTCATCTAAAAAGACGGTTACACGTATAACAAAGTACTTGTAGAAATTTTTTAGTTACCGATTCTACCAAACCAACACATTTCTAGTACTTTAGGTCCCTTCTTATTTTCCTGTCTCGGTAAAGTGACGTGTAACAAATACTAAGTTCTTCGGAACTCGTTAATTTTCACATATTATAATGTCTCGACGAATGGATCCTTATAATTCTTCATTACATAAGATTTTTTGATTACGTTAAAAAACTCCAATGTATTATGTAGAGTACGTTTACAAATAAAAAGATTAAAGTTTTTGTAATTTAGTCCACCGATATGTTCATCGTTAAATGTATTTTTTATTAGTTTTCCTTTTATAATCAAACCCCTTTGATTTATAATTATCGTTTATTCGGACGTCCGTAAAAAAAAACTAGTTTTTATATTGGTAAATCTTCTTCTTTTTTATGATAAAAATCTTGAAACTTGAAAAGTTAAATAAAAAATTGACAGTAAAAGTAATTTATAACATTTAGTTTTACGATTACGGTATTCTAGTAAGGTAAAGTATTAGTTGTGTCTCTTATAAGATCTTTAATAGTCTGTATTTAGATTTAATTCTTCTATATTTATCGGATATTATACTATTTTTAATTTATATTTATATTATCGATCTTTCTCTACCATAAGGATGAAGATCGGGACTACTGTAGTTATGGTTGTAACCTTTTATAGCCCTTTACATTAATAAAAGGGAATATCACAGGACACGGACGGGAATTCCCGTATAAAAGTCTATAATTCTAATCACAATAATCTTAACCAAGTTATTTTATTGAAAAGAGTTACAATTGTTTAGATATACGAGGAAATCTACAATTCGAATACTTCTTTTTTATATTGTACACGTTAAAGAAATATCTGTGTCAGTCGAACACATAAAATGAAATTGAACTGTAAGTCAATGAAGTTCTTTTCATATTTTGAATCCTCCGAGTACTCCGGTATAGATCACACAATAATTAGGACATCATCCCGAACCGTAGAATGTCAAGTTCTAATTTAAAGTTTTGAAATTGTTAAATATAATCTTTTAACAATGTATTGAAGATCGTATATTTTTGAGCATATGTATGGATTTAACCATACCACCACCCCAAACACATGTACAAAAGATCGTGAGTTCGATGTCAAATCTGATGTTAATGTAACGTTACTTAAATCTTGGGTAAGACATGTGAATTTGAAACTGATGCAACCAATACTTTACATATACATATATATTTCCTCTGGACAATTTGAGTGGGTTTAGTGTTTCGTTTTATTAAAAAGACAATCGTAACGAATAATTTCTCCGTAACAAACAATAACACTAAATATAAAAGGTCATATTAAACCCCAAAACCAGAGTAAGTGATTATCTTACTTTCTATAGACACTCAATTTCCTGTTTTGATTTGTAAAGTTTAGATTTGTAAGTCTTTTGTCTCCACCATTTACTGGAGAAGGTGCAAAATGTTATAAAAGTCCTTTAAATACGAATTACGACTCAAGAGTTTACGTCTTTATGTGTATTTCTTCACCAAAATACTAAGAACGATTCCTCTATATAAAGTAGACGAATTTTAATACGACGAGGGAATCACAATCTCCGGAATACAAACCATTAATGTTTACAGACCCGATATACTCAGAAGATATACACACACAAAACAAGGTCAAGGAACTACGAACTGAGTTTAAGAGACACATATTAACATAGTTCATAAATTTTTCATTTTCCCAGCTTCTTCTAACAATTTGTAGACTGGTCTTAGGATCTATGGAAATATATATAAATTTTTCATTGTCTGACACAACTTGTACTGATACGACTGGACAGACGGAAAATCGGACTAAGGAAGTGAAATCACAATACCTTCAGACAACCTTTGAAAAGGTTATTCGATTTATTACAACATGGAACGTTTTTTCGGAGGTGAGACTGTTTGTCCCGGAATATCTTATCCTTACAAAAGTATGACCCTGATACCTCTAAAATGTCTACATATGTAGACAAGGTAAATTCCACGGGAATTTACACAACTTACATTACACAATTTACAGACACACATTAACTATTTTATATACATACACGTATTCTAACAGTGTTCTACATAAGAGTCCTTATGACATGGGACCTAAAACTTCCTTATTAATAAAATTTTTTTCAACCTCTTCTAATCTTTTTCTAGTTCTATTCATTGTTAAAAAACATTAAGTTTTACAATAATTCATATACTGATTTTCAATTAATAATGTATACTATTTATAGCATAACCATTATGATCTAGTAAAGAATTCGATACTATGAATTATAAATAGAACAAGTCTCCTTTTACTTTTGTCTGTGAATGAAGGGTACATGTTTTTTTAACCTGAGTTGGTTCCCTGACGAGAAGACTTTAATTGAAAACTCTCTGGAACCTTACTTGTACACAGGAGGTGTTATCACCCACATCTAAATGAGTCTAAGTTAATTTCGTCAAGTTTAAGACCTATGTGGTAAAATGTGTTGTTTTGTAAATTGAAAACAAAAAGACGAAAGACATTAAGAAAATCCATTCAAAATAAAGAAAAAAAGGTTTTTAATTTGACTCAATAACTCACGTAAGTCTGTTCCGTGAATCTTGATATCACGGTTTTCCGTATTTACCCGTATTGTTACGACCCTCTTTTTAGGTATCTTAAACCCCCAGACCAAACCCGAACAACTCATCCGACCTTCATTACACAAATGATAAAGTTCGGAGGTTATCATGAGACCCGTCTTATGGTTCTCATGAAAGAAAGCATAAACAGGGAAATTAATCAAATTTTGTAAGAGATGAGACGACAGGTCGAGACTCTCATAGACTTGTCCTTATCTCACATACAACCCTGGTTGTCCCTTTTTTTCCAGTATGTATCTTACTGTCAGGTTATATTTTAATTTATGGGAAGCAGTTCAACATGTCTCTGAAATCATCAGAGGCATTAAACGACGATAGTGTGGCTCAAAACGACAACGGGGCAGTGGAGTGTGAAGGTTCAGGTACCGGAACAGAACCGTCACTGATCTTTCAGAGCGAAGGAGTAAATGAAGTCACCCAGGATTGACGTGGAAAAGTCTTTGTTTCAAACCAAACTGTGAGTCCTCTTATTTTTATTCAATCCCGTCTTACATAAACCTTTTTGAATTCTGTTTAAATGAATACAACAAAATCCCAGTAAATCCTAATGTTTAGTTACATGGAGGTATAAAAAGTTTTCAGTGACACTGACGTCCTACTTTTAGGAAATAATCGGTAAAATGTCCATTTTCGTTTTCTAACTGATGTGTCGGCTAAAGGGAGTCTACTGATATTTCAAACAATACTTATGACTTACTGGTTTCTCGTACCTTTTTTACGTATACTTATTTATAACTTTACAAATACTTTCTATAAATACTTTCTATTCTGAAGACACAAACTTATACGTGTATATTTTATTTAATTTTTATAAATTCTACGGACTAACGTAAAGTAAAGAGTAAAAAGTTGTGTTCTTTATCCAATTGAGGAAATCCTTTCACAAGTAAAATCTGGGACTCCACAAAAAACAAAACCTAGGGACCTCGAATAGAACTGTAAGGAGGAGTTGGGAGTATTAGACCGGACTTCAGTGGAAAGTCAAGTTATGGAGATTAAGGCGGGGGAAGGTTTACTCGAAGTAAGATGAGTACGAAAGGTAGGGATTGAAAGTTTTAATTCCTCTTACCCGTGTAACCCTCTGTTTATGGGGTCATACTGAAGAGACGAATTCATACTAGTAAACCTTCCTGACCATCTAAAGGGTTCTCCTTACAATTCCCGGTCCAATAAGAGACTTACCCTAGGTTCAAATGGTAGTGTCAAGACAGAAAATATGTTTCACGGAATAGGAATTTAAGTTTCATTACGAGAATGATTTGAAAAAAAAAAAGGTACACTTAAACAATGTACCTTTTGACACAAGGAGAGAAACACCCTCAGTTCGGTTTTCTGTGTTGGTTCGGTTTCTAAGCTCTTCCTTCCTACATAATGAAAGTCGTTACTATCACTTTTAGAAAGGGTTTCGTCACAGAGGGGTTGTCCCTTTCACCCATTACGTAAAAAAGAGTAAACCAAACCCCCACACACACACACACACACACACACACACACACACACACACACACACAATTCAAAATTCAATTCCCATGTTCACATAAGTCCTTCCCCGAACCACCCACCTGTCAGGGACTAAATCATTAATTTCTGTAGTCCCAGTCCTTTCCAGTTGTCGTAGTAAAGAATCCAAGGTTGACTAGACCACCAACTCTGAAGTCCGATTAGTAAAAGTAACTTTTCTTTACCGACTTAAGTGTTGACTCTCTGACCCCCGTCCTCCTCTTCCCCTTGCTGTCTCCTACTCTACCGACCTACCGTAGTGCCTGAGCTACCTGCACTCAGACTCACTTGAGGCCCTCTACCACTACCTGTCCCTCCAGACCGCACGACGCTAAGTGCCCCAGCGTTTCTCAGCCTGTGCTGACTCGCTGACTTGACTTTGACTTGACATAGAAACCCCGAAGGGTTCACCGAGTCACCATTTCTTAGACGGACGGTTCGTGCTCTGGACCCAAACTAGGGACCCAACACTTCTAGGGGACCTCTTCCCTGACCGATGGGTGAGGTCATAAGACCGAACCTCTTAAGGTACCTGTCAGGTACGCCAGCGTTTCTCCGCCTGCACTGACTCACTGAAAGTGAAAGTGACATAGAAATCCTTACAATGAAGATAGATACGAACTATTGTCACAAACAAAGACGTCTTCGAAACCAGGGGAATTCTAATAATTGATGATATGTTTTCTTAGACTTTTTCTACTTTCTAGAATTGATTTTGTCTAATTCTTTGAGGAGTCTCCCGACCCTCTGGACTGTCTGGTCCAAAAATCAAAAACAAAAAACTTTCGGGACATAATTTTTGACTTGAGTTTCCTTCCTCCTTCCACGGAGTAACGCTCCGGGGCGGGGATTCGGGAATTCCACCGTCAGGAAGGGAGATCCCCTCCGCCCTGAAGGGGGAGTCCCGTCGACGAAGGCCGCCTTAGGCCTTTCTAGATGCCTCTTCTCCACCCTGGTTTTGACGAGCCGGTTAGACCCGTGCTGCGGAATTAGATCGGCCCGAGAACACGTCATTGAACGCAACCTCGTGATCGTGGTACCGCAGACCAACGTTCTAACCGGGCAGGTAGGAGTTGTCACTGGACCGGTCAAATCCCCGGCTCACGGAGGCCTACGACCTGAGACCCCGGCTAATAGACGTGGACCTACATTACCTGCCCATTGAGAGGCGCCCCAAGCCCGGACCCAACAGCGCACCCCGCCCTATCCGAGGGTAACTGACTCATGGACAATCCACGTGCCGCAAGGACACGGCGCTTCGCGGAGTGAGACTTGCGCCATGACTCCTTCCCCGGACTCCACCTTTGGGTCCTCCGAGGCGAACCTCCCCTGGACCCGACGCTGGCACAGGGCTCGGAGTAGAGGAGGGGAGGGGGGGGTGCATTACACTTAAGAAGATCGTGAATCGTGGGCCTTCGCCGGAATTTATAGATCCTGGACAGAGAGTGAAAGTCAACCTCTTTGACTCCGGGTTCCCCTATCCGTACTGAACGGGTTCGAGTATATCGATCAATCACCGTAACGACCCCTCTGTCTGAACATATTGCTACTGCTCGAAACGTGGACCTCACTCTTGCGGGCTCAAGACGGTGAACGATCCAATGAACCCTGTTCGGTAAATTGGAGTAACTCGAAGTCAAAGTAAGACACTTTTCACCCTCATTATTGTGAGATGTCGGGTCCGTAGAAACCTCCTACTTTACTCGACCATGTCCATCAAATGTTACGGACCGTGTACCATTTAAAAGATATTAACTACTATTAACAACAGAGTAACAAGCTTAAAACTAAAAGGATAGATAAAAGAGAAGTCCGTGGGACGAGAAGTCCCTCCAGTCAAAAAACATTCATTAAAAATTCGTGACATCAATATCGGGTATTAGTTATAACAAACTTTAGTCTAACTACGATCAAAGTATTCAACCAATATTTTACTCCTTGGTTCGATCTCTTTTGTCAATTATGAGGGAGTTCAAATGCGTGTAACACTGTCTCAACGTTGAACGTAAACGGCGTGACTATTGACGGTATTCTAGTTTTGTCGGTAATTGGTACCAAACCTCGTCTTCTCATTTAAATAACTTTTATCTATTTTAGAGACACATGGGAGTACGTCTATACGTTTAAGTACAAAAGATGTTTTTAATGGTCAGTAAAGGGAAAAGTCACAGTGAGTACTTTCTAAGCAGAAGAAACCAGACCAATCTAGACGACAAAGAGAAAAGGTAAAGTAAGTCAATGAAGTTGTGACACGGGTTGACAAATTACCGTTTTAGAATTGGAATTTCAAAAGGAGACAAGTACCCTAAAGGGTCCGTGCTTGTGACCTTACCCAACGGTAAAGGAAGAGGTTTTATAATGAAGAAGGTTTTGTATCGAAAAATCACACGATAGCGTACAGTAAGATGAATGCATGAAACAAAAAACTGTGGAAACGAACTTTCGGGACTTGAAGGTTTTCAATGACCTCATACATGAATGTCTACCCATCGATGTAAAAACACAAACTCTATATCTTACACTGTCTTAAGACTCAGTGAATCCTCAGAGCCCTATCTTGTCTGAAGGGTCCACCACGATCACCATTTCTTGATCGCAGACGATTACGTCCTCTGTGTCCTCTGTGCCCAAGCTAGGAACCCAACCTTTCTAGGGGACCTCCTCCTTTACCGTTGGGTGAGGTCATAAGAACGGACCTTTTAGGGTACCTGTTTCCTCGGACCGTCCGATGTCAGGTATCCCAACGTTTCTCAACCCGTGTTGACTTTACTGAATCGTGTATACTCATATCAGATTGGTACAAATTCACTTACTTACCTCTTTTATTAAACAGGGTCAAATGGTTAGTCTTATAGTTACTATTGTTATCCATTACTATTTATATCTCGAGTATTTCTTGTGAACTAACAAAGACAAGATTATGAGAAAAAATCTCAAAAAAAAAAGAAAATTTAAATAAAAAATAACTCCCCATTAACGAAATGTCTTAAAATAAAGGACACTTTGGAGTTGTACTTAGTCGGTACCACCACCACCACTAAATCAACGATTTAACACAGACTGAGAACACTGGGGTACCTGACATCGGGCGGTCCGAGGAGACAGGTACCCTAAAAAGGTCCGTTCCTATGACCTCACCTAACGGTAAAGGAAGAGGTCCCCTAGAAGGGCTGGGTCCTTAGTTTGGGTCCAGAGGACGTAACGTCCGTCTAAGAAATGGATGACTCGATACTCCCTTCGGGACTTAGTCGGTATCCATATGCATATAGGGGACAAGATTTTGAAAAACACTTAATAGAGTACATCGGGGTACTCGACAATAGTCGTGGTCTCAACTGTCACTCCTCAGATTATATTTCTCTCTAATTCAAGGGAACATTGATCCTTTACTACCTTGGTCTTAACCTTCGTCCGTCGCCAAACAAAACAGAGTCTTTGACAGAAGAGACCTATGAGCCGAATGTCTCTTACTAATTCTATAACAGACAGAAACTCTCTGTCGATCAAATATAAAAACAATAAACAAAGTATAGGGGATGACGTGCCATTTGCGGGACTTTCGTCTCGAGTGGAGATAAGAGACGTCCTTTTCGTGACACCGTCCGGATCAATATTAACCAACCTACTTACCAAAATAGTATTATCTCCATAGAAGATTCTTTAGAGAACGGGGAGGGTCCGGGTACCGTCAGGAACTCGAACAATTCATTTACATAAACAAAAAATAACTGAGGAAAGGGGAAAATGACTCTTTGTAGAACCAAACTTTTATTCGTTTAAAACGTATGTGATAAAATTTTCGGAAAGGGACAATTCGTAGTGTTGAAACTCAATGAAAGTAAGGGGAAAACGTTATCCTTTGGTCAACCCCTCCAAGTCGGGGAAGGGGTCACAGGATAGTCTTGTCCGTCCCGGACCGATTTAACGTCACGGCGAATCCGGGTCCCATACTTGCTCCCCGACACCTGAAGGAGGTGAAAGACGGAGGTACGAAAAGGAAAAGGAACGGGGAATTTTTAGAGGTTGTCATGTAACTCGAACTACGTGACCACCAAAAGACCAGGAGAGAGAAAGGGACTTCAGGGGTGACACAGAAGACTAATTTTGACTTCCTGAAACTTTCAGTCCTTGTTCAAAACCTTTGTGACCACCCACCTCGTAATCACACCAACCTATAAACTTCATTTCCTGTCCACCTAAAAAGACCTTTTCTTTTAACCTCTCGTACATTTGTATTTACACAGAACTGTCCTTCACTGACCTTTACATAACCAGAATTTACATCCTTATCTCGTTTATTCGTTAAAGATTTAATCAACAACAACAGACCAACGATTCAACGTAGGTCGAGAGACAGTGGGGTACTTGACTTCGTACGGCCCGAAGGGACAGGAAGTGACAGAGGATCTCAAACCAGTACAAGTAACTCAACCACTACGGTAGGTTGGTAGAGTAAGAGACAGTGGGGGAAAAGGAGGTCGTAACAGAAAGGGTCGTAGTCCCACAAAAGGACACTCCACCGATAAGTGTAGTCTACTGGTTTCATAATCTCGAAGTCGTAGTCAGGAAGATTACTTATAAGTCCAAACTAAAGGAAATCCTAACTGATCAAACTAGAACAACAGGTTCCCTGAGAGTTCTCAGAAGATTCGTGGTGTTAAGTTTTCGTAGTTAAGAAACCTCGATTCGGAAGAAATACCAGGTAGAGAGTGTAGGTATGTACACCTGAACTTTTAGTATGGAAACTGATGTACCTAGAAAAAGTCGTTTCATTACAGAGACGAAAGATTATAGTGACGTCTACCACTGACGTCGGTACTTTAATTTTCTGCGAATGAGGAACCTTCTTTTCAATACTGGTTGGATCTATCATATAAGTTTTCGTCTCTGTAATGAAACGACTGATTCCAGACAGATTAGTTCCGATACCACAAAGGACACCAGTACATACCTACACTCTCAACCTGACACTTCTTCCGACTCACGGCTTCTTAACTACGAAAACTTGACACCACAACCTCTTCTGAGAACTCTCAGGGAACCTGACGTTCCTCTAGGTTGGTCAGGTAAGACTTCCTCTAGTTGGAAGCCTAAAGCAACCTTCCTTACTACGATTTCGACTTCGAGGTCATGAAACTCAACTGAGTAACCTTTTCTGAGACTACGACCCTCTCTAACCCCCGTCCTCCTTTTACCCTGTTGGGTCCTACTCTACCGATCTACCGTAGTGCCTGAACTACCTACACTCAGACTCACTTGAGACCCTCTACCACTACCTGTCCCTCCGGACCGCACGACGCTAAGTACCCCAGCGTTTCTCAGCCTGTGCTGACTCGCTGACTTGACTTGACTTGACTTACAGAGACGAAAGATTATACGACAGATCCAAACAGTATCCAAAGGAAGGTCCCTCGTCATCATCACAATCAGTGAGTCAGTACAGGTTGAGAAACACTGGGTTACCTGAAATCGGACGGTCCGAGGAGACAGGTACTTTAAGAGGTCCGTTCTTATGACCTCACCCAACGGTAAGAGAAGAGGTCCCCTAGAAGGGATGAGTCCCGGGCTTGGACCCAGAGACCGTAACGTCCGTCTAAGAAATGGTGACATGGTGGCCCCTTCGGGAGGTTCCTCGTTCACAGAAAATTAAAAAATTAAAGTACCGACGTCAGTGGTAGATGTCACTTAAACCTCGGGTCCTTTTATTTCAAACAGAGACAAAGGTGAAAAAGGGGAAGAGAAACGGTTCTTCACTACTCCGGTCTACGGTACTATGATCTTACAATTCAAATTCGGTCGAAAAAGTGGGAGGAGAAAGTGGGAGTAGTTCTCCGAAAAATCCAGGAGAAGGGAAAGACGGTAGTTTCACCATAGTCGACGTACAGACTCCAACAACTATAAAGAGGACCGATAGAACTAGGTCGAAAACTAAGTAGGTCGAGTGGTACAGCGTACTACATAAGAGGTACATTCAATTTATTCATCCCACTGTCATATACCGGAACGACATGAGGAAAGGGTTAAAACTTGGTCAAGTAACAAGATACAGACCAGATTGACAACGAAGAAGTGGACGTATTTCCAAAGAATCCTCCATCCATTCTACCAGACCATAAAGGTAGAGAAATTCTTAAAAGGTGTCAAACACCACTAGGTGTGTCAGTTTCCGACATCGCATCAGTTACTTCATCTTTATCTACAAAAAGACTCTAAGGGAACGAAAAAGATACTAGGTCACCTACAACCGTTAAACTTGAGACCAAGGAGACGAAAAAAATTTAGGTAGTACATGTAGACCTTCAAGAGTCAAGTGTATGACGACTTCGGATCGAACTACTTACGACTCGTAATGGAACAATCGTACACTTTACTCACGTCAACACACAATCAAACTCGTAAGAAACCGTAACGGAAAGAACCCCTAACCTTACTTTTGACTGGAAGAGGTACGGACACAGATAACGACTTAAAAGGTTTAAACGACCGTATAACTCACGTCGTGAAATGTCGTAGTAGAAAATGTTAAAATCTATCGAGTCGACCTTAAGGTAGTGGAGGTAATCAAAAAAACATCATTACGAAGGACTCCTGGTGAAGTATGAGGTCCTACAGACCGAGATCCACTCACTGGGGTGGTAGTACCAATAGGACCACCAATTTTGGAGAAAACATATCAAGAACATACGTAAGAACGGTGGAGAAGAATTAGAGAAGACGAAGAAAATCCAGGAATTGTAAAGACAGGAAATAGTACGAGTAGGAACGTACTTTACAAGGAAACTATAGAGGTCAAAAGAACTTCTCTAGAGGTAAGAAAGGGTAAAACAACAAAAGGAAATGAAGAAACGTAACAAGTAAATTCTACCGGAAGAATAGAGACGAAAAGAAACTTTGAGACGTAAGCCAACCCATATAGAAAGGTAAAAAAGGAATGGAAAGTGAAGAGAAGAGTCGACAAACATTAAGGAGGAGTCTGTTGGTAAAACGGAACATAAAGAAAAAGAACTCCTACCAAAACCAATGAAGGAGGATGTGTCACAATCCTTGAAGGTACCAAGAAGTCCGTGAGATGGGTCTACAATAGGGAACTTAAATAAGTAACGGAGATGACGTATTAGTTATCATTCATCAAACTAAATCCAGTTTAGACTTACCGGATCACCAAAAGAGATGAAAAAAAGTTAAGTTCGGACTTAAAACGGTATTCCTCGAGTACTCTACTCGGTGTAAGTCGAGGTCCAGAACTGAAACGACTGACACATCTCGAAGAAGTAGAAACCGACGTTTCTCGTATTAGTCCGACTACAACCATGACTGGTAGACCACCACGGGTAAACATCTCAGCACAGGACAACAACCTTCTCCCACAAACGACACCGGTCACACAAGAGTTGTCTCACAGAGACAACCGGAAAAGCGACGAAGTAAAACATGGGGTGCCGGTTTGAACGGACAATTAGGTCCATTGAGAACTGAAGGACGAAAACGTAAGATCAGGAGACACTACTTTTCCTGTAGAAAATAAAACCACAATCAAGATCCTCCAGAACCTCTAAAAGTATCTTGGTAAGTTGAAGTCGAAGAAACCGAAATCACCGACCTCGTATCTCAACCTAATGACACTATAACTTACTAAACGGTCCTAGTAAGAACAGCAAAACTCTAACGTGGGTTCATGACGTAAAACCTGAGAACAACCGACCCTCCCGATGAGGTAAAGAAAAGTAGTCAAGAACGGGTGTCATCATCTATGCTACCAGTAGACTTAATTTAAGCGGGTAAGGTCAGGTAAAAACCAAGTGATTCTACCGCTGCGACTGAGTCGTAAAGGACAAACTGGCATAGGTCAAGCGGAACTAAGTACCTGGATTGTAAGGTCCAAGGATACGACATAACAAGAAATATCGAAGTCTGAGATGAAAAGGGTGGTATATGTAGGCGACGACTCGTAGTAAAGGTGAAACCGGGTCGGAGAAGTAAGAAACACCTCGACAAAGAGGTGACACGAGGGCATCGTATAACCCGTGGAGGAGTGGACCCCCTGAGTAGAAAGTCACAGTATAGAAACACGGAAAAGTATTTGACACATACCCCAAGAGATCCGTTCTTATGACCTCGTTAAACGGGAGAGGAGGTCACCTGGTGCAAAATAGTCTCGAGAAGTGAAACGGGACAGGTAGAACCCACCGACACGTGATGTACTGAGTATCGAAATAACTCCATGTATTCGGGGAAGGGGTACTGTTCCAACACTAGGCACTTCCCAAGGATTCAATCAATCCCGCTATATTTCGGTCCCTCTAAAGTGTAATCATGATCTAAAGACTGAAAACTTTTTGAAGGTCTTTAAAGGTCATGACCCGGGTGTCAGAGTGTCTGGTGGTGTGTCTGGTGGTAATCGGTCCGGTCTAGAAGAAGTAAACAGAGGACAGAGGAAGACGGGACAAAGTTAGGAGGTACGATAGACGGTTGGGTCGGTGGGGATAGGGGTGGGGGCTGACGAGAGAGAGAGAATTCCGAGAGGAGGGCACCTGAAAAAAAAGTCAATCAATAATTAACAGTCACTTCCCCGTCTGTCCGGAACGTCTATTCTCGGACTCGAAACCTCGACCCAACTGACGGAGGACATGAATGACCAACACACTCGAGATGGGAGAGAAAGAGTAGATATTTTATGTCTTTTGTCACCATGGACAGAGTGATTTAACAACCGTACTAAAATTACTCAATTATACTACCTTAACAAATCTTACCGCCAACAGGACATATTAAGAAATAATCGGCGTAAGACGGACGAACAGTAGATTCGAGTTCTGGAACCACGACCCACGATTCAGTAAATTCAACATAGACGGAGAAACACTGGGGTACCTGACATCGGTCGGTCGGAGGAGACAGGTACCCTAAGAGGTCCGTTCTTATGACCTCACCCAACCGCACGGGAGGAGGTCCCCTAGAAGGTCGGGTACCTCGCTTGTATACAGAGAATGCAGAGGACGTGACCGTCCGTCCAAGAAATGGTGATCGTGGTGGACCTTTCGAGGCACCAAAGAAGAGAAACTGTTGTGAAGGGTGGGGTGGTGGTGGGGTGACGTAGAATTGTCTTTTTGGGGCAGTCAACGATAGGAACAAAGACAAAAATGACAAAGAACGGCAAGTGGCTGTGGAGAACGGAACGAAGAAGGTCGAATGACGAGTCAGTCAACACGATGATGCCATAACAAAGGCAGAATTAAAAAGTAACGAAGAGACCACCGAGTCGACTATTTCTTAGGTGGACATTACGCCCTCTGGACTCAAGCTAGGGACTGAACCCTTCTAGGGGACCTCTTCCCTTTCCGATGGGTGAGGTCATAAAGTACAGACCTCTTAAAGTACAGACTGAGAAACGTTGGGGTGACACATCTCGTACCCCAACGTTTCTCAGTCTGTACTGGCTCGCTGAAACTGAAAGAGAAAATTTTGGAGTGAACTAGTCCTAATTTCAAGTTTGTCACTCGGACCGTAAGACATAGTAAATTACACTGTGTCAGAACGGAGTATAAAATAAGTATCATCGGTTCCACCCGTCGTGCAGAGGGAAAGAAACTCGAATTGAACCAAAAGAAATGGAAACAAGTAAAGAAAGGGGTAGAAATGTTTAAGGTAATTAAGACATTAAGGTACCCCTAGACCCCGAAAGGAGGACCGAATCTACCATTTCTTAGACGGACATTACACCCTTTGGACCCAAACTAGGGACCCAGCTTTTCCAGGGGACCTCTTCCTTTACCGTTGGGTAAGGTTATAAGGACGGACTTCTTAAGGTACCTGTACTTGGGGTACGAGACAGGGAAATTTTTTTTTTACGATAAGATGAACGGAGACCTTGTCAATGGAATATAACGTATGAAATCGAAAAGAGATGTCCGGAGTAAGTCCCATTACGGATGATGAAATTGTTTTCTTTCGGATCTAAAGTCACCGAATTGCAATATTTCAAATAAAAAGGAAGTACATCATCAAACCACACTTATAGGAAGGTACGTCTTTAAGTCCCTGCAGTCTCAGGGGAAGGTAGGGCAGAGACGGGAATCCCCGGAGACAGGACCGTCTTCCCATTTTACTCTCGTCTTGTCCTTATACGAGTTGGAGGCCCCGAGACGTCACTGTGCGTAGTGAACACAAGTATAAAGTGTCGGGAAAACACTCTTAATCAGTACACCGGTGGACCAAAATTTCCCTCAACCCTTTACACCAGGAACCGGCTCGACCGAAGGACGGTTGTGGATATGACATCGTCAGTCAGTACTTAACACCACTCAGTAATCGGTAGAGAACCATGGTCACTCTAACATTGGAAAAGACACCACTCGTCTCTTTGAGTGTAAAAAATTTTATTTTATATCATGAGACTACGTGGGTCGGATTTGCAACCGCACTCGAGCGCCATGTTGTTCTCTCGACCCCATCCCATTACCAATTGATGGAACCCAGACTATAGTCTTTCGGAATTAAACTTTGGACGGGGTTTCTCAATAATTGACCCAGTGAATCCCTTCAATATAGGACACGAGGAATTTACCTCTACTATTGTCGTAAATGAAGTCTCCCGACAACACTTCTACTTTATTTTATTCCGTGTTATAGACCATACAATGTTTGGAAGTCATTCACCACCAATAATTATATGGAATTCAAAGAAATAACTACTAGAAATTGTTTCAAATTTATTTGAACAGTAAAACACGGGACACCATCTTCATCTAATCTCTATCGGTGTCCACTGAACACTATCCGAATTCTAAACTCTTTGGGAATTGTCTCAGAACTTGAAGGATTGATCATACACTGAACCCGTTCAGTATATTGAAAACCCCAAAACTAAAACAGTAGGAAGTAAAGAAGGACAGTCCCTAAAACTTAATGTCGTAATTTAACCAGTTAATACACTGTAATACTGAATGACCTTATAGTTACTCAATGACGAGACATTTTGACTTTAAGATACCCATAAACATCACAAATTATGACTATGACTACAATTTACAATTTAACTTTTTATAACGTTAGCGTCTATTAGAGGAGAAACAGATAGTCCTATGTAAAACTCTTTTTATGTCTCTGACTTAACTTTTGTAAAAGTCTCATTCTAAAACAAACAGAACATCCGTAAAACAAGGGTTGTAGTGGAAACCAGTGGGACACCATCTTTCGGAGGCTTTCGTCGATCCGGTCCTGGGAAAGAAACCATTCACCCACAAATACCGTAGTCTTCGACTCATAGAACGAGTTCCTTTCCCCTTCATCGACCAACTAAAGAGTTGAAGGTCAAAGTGCCACATGGGAAAAGGGAGGGGGACACGACCCTGAAGTAACCGGAGGACATTCTTCGACTTGAACGGGTGAAGCCCCGGATCCGTGAAACCGATCTCAGAGAAACGGATTTGACACAAGTGAACTAGTCACGATGGAGTAGAAAGGTGGAGTCTATGAAACAACAACAAAGAAGTCTCTCGGGACAGGATTTAATTGGAAAAATGGAACAACTAAAAGAATCTTAAAGAAAGTTAGACGAAAATAGTCTGAGATTTGAGGAATTCCCGTCCTAAAGTAAGTGAACCAAACGACACCAAAAGGGTCTCGTATCGTATCTGTGTGTCGACTCCGAGTTACACTAACAATTTACTTGAATCCCTAGTCAACTAAATACCAGATCTACTCTTCAACTAAGTAACTTTAACCTCGAAAGATGTCCAGAGGGTGCGATCATTTCATTACGAGTTTTAAGAGGTTCGGTCCGAAGTCGTCATACACTTGGTACTTGAAGGTCTACAAGTTCGACCAAAATCTTTCCGTCTCCTTGGTCTCTAGTTTAACGGTTGTAGGCGACCTAGTAGCTTTTTCCTTCTCTCAAGGTCTTTTTGTAGACGAAATAACTGACACGGCTTCGAAAACTGACACACCTAGTGTTATTTGACACCTTTTAAGACTTTCTCTACCCTTAGGGTCTGGTGGACTGGACGGAGAACTCTTTGGACATACGTCCAGTTCTTCGTTGTCAATCTTGACCTGTACCTTGTTGTCTGACCAAGGTTTATCCTTTTCCTTATACAGTTCGGACATATAACAGTGGGACGAATAAATTGAAGATACGTCTCATGTAGTATTCTTTGCGACCCGACCTTCTTTGTGTTCGACCTTAGTTCTAACGGCCCTCTTTATAGTCATAGGAGTCTATACGTCTACTGTGGTGGGAATACCGTCTTTCACTTCTCCTTGATTTTTCGGAGAACTACTTTCACTTTCTCCTCTCACTTTTTCAACCGAATTTCGAGTTGTAAGTCTTTTGCTTCTAGTACCGTAGACCAGGGTAGTGAAGTACCCTTTATCTACACCTTTGTCACAGTCTGAAATAAAAAAACCCGAGGTTCTAGTGACGTCTACCACTGACGTCGGTACTTTAATTTTCTGCGAATGAGGAACCTTCCTTTCAATACTGGTTGGATCTATCGTATAAGTTTTCGTCTCTGTAATGAAACGGCTGATTCCAGGCAGATTAGTTCCGATACCAAAAGGGTCCCCAGCACACCTACACTCTCAACCTGACACTTCTTCCGACTCTCGGCTTCTTAACTACGAAAACTTGACACCACAACCCCTTCTGAGAACTCTCAGGGAACCTGACGTTCCTCTAGGTTGGTCAGGTAAGATTTCCTCTAGTTGGGACCCTAAAGAAACCTTCCTTACTACGATTTCGACTTGGAGGTCATGAAACCGGTGGAGTACGCTTCTCAACTGAGTAACCTTTTCTGAGACTACGACCCTCCCTAACCCCTGTCCTCCTCTTCCCCTACTGGCTCCTACTCTGACGACCTACTGTAGTGCCTGAGCTACCTACACTCAGACTCACTTGAGACCCTCAACCACTACCTGTCCCTCCGGACCACACAACACTAAGTACCCCAGCGTTTCTCAGTCTGTGTTGACTCGCTGACTTGACTTGACTTATCCAGCCGCATACGAGGTGAAGTCACAACATTCTATTACACTTAATTCCAGAAAAAATTCTAGTGTATCACTGGATCTTCAATGAGAACACCTTACATCTAAATCGGGTGTATAGGAACAGTGACGACGACTACAAAATTTGATTCAATCGTCTCGGAGATAACATGGTCTAGAGACCATGTCTTCTGTAAACCACTCGAAAATATTTATGACACATAAATACATTAAGTCATGAATTAAAATCATTTTGTAAAAAAATAACTGGAACACCTGGTAAATACTTCCCGAGATCGACAAGACAAGTCATACCATTGGTGACTGGAGTACATCGATAAATTCAGTCGATTTTAATTTTTAACAAAGAATCACCGTAATTGACGTAACGTTCAAGAGTCATCGGTGCACACTGAAGACATGGTCACGTCAACACCTTGTGACGACTGAAACGTCCTCCGACAATCTCGGAGACATCCGGGCAAGGTGAACCTTCCGTGGTTGATAGTTAAGTACACTGAGTTCCCTTTGTCCCAAGGTGGTTGTACAAGTGGTAAAACTTTAAAGATTTATTACCTCATCTTAGGAGACTAATGGACTTGAAAAAAAAAAAAAATTGCAAAACCTTCGACTGAAAAGCTCCCATTTAAATAGGAATTTTGATAACCTCAACCTACTTTCACAAGAAACGGGAGAGTGCGGAACATGTTACCGGTGTCTTAGGTGGTAAGACCGAAACACACCTAAATTTTATACATATAAAACAGAAAAAGGGAAGGAAAATCAACCAGAGGGTTGACAATGAAGAGTGACGAGAAACTGAGGGGGAGAGACACGGGGAAGAGACTGGTTGAGTCGACGGTGGGGGTGGGGGGTGTTAGACAAAAAAGTAGGGACGAAAATCAAACAACAAACGACTATTTGAACGATTAGTCAGAATGGTCTTCTGTTAGAGTTCATTTCTACTTACCTAAAGTATACGAAATCACAAACACTGGAAACTAAAAATAGATTATACAACAAACACATTAAGAACCTATGACCAACAACCAATTAACCATGTAATATATAGAATCCTCAATCTAGTGTTCGACATACATATTGACGATTTCGAAAATTGTTAAGTCAGGATTATAACTCATCTTAAATGACAGAATTCTACATTTCACCATCCCTTTTCAGTAAAAACGAAAATAGATTTAGTCACCAGAAATTCATACCACACTCCTGGACATCCTCAGAAAAAGTCTGTCTACGTTGACTTCGTTGAATCGTCGTCGTCGTCGTACTACGGTTTTGATAAACATCAAGCTAAACATTTAACATGACTATAATAAACGTAGTAAACATGGCTACCACGTTTTCGTCACCACTTACTCAGACGACTACGGGATCGGTCTCTATTCCGCCAAAATGACTTGTCCATTATGACTCGTCCAATGATGTCCATAACACTACAAGAATGTGTGGTACGGAAGTATCATAGGAACTTCTTAACCTTGTCCACTACCTAAATCATTTAGAACTAAGAACTCGTACGCAGAGAAATCATAAAACACATTGCTTCACCCTTCCATTATGCATGTTTCGGGAAGACAACTTAGGACCTCCCACTAGTAAAGGAACTCCTTTTGGTGAGTAAAGTAACAGAGCTCGACATCTGACGTTCACGACCAAAAAAAGTGTTTGTGGCAAAAGGTAATTTTCTTATTGACTGTTACTTGACACCAATAGTCTGAATCTATAAAAGGACTATAACAGAAATTTTAATTGATACACTTGGACAGTGAAGTTTCTTTCGTCGAGTAGTCAAAAGCAACGGTGACTGTTTTCAATCTTAAACGTTCACTTTTAACTTTAAAACCTTTTGAATATAAACGACGAAACTCGAACTTTCGAAGGGTTACGAATGTCGAAAAAACTATTCTAGACATCACTGTAACTGTTGCACCCAAAACCTATCATATATTTCTTTACACAGTGACAAACCTTCTAGACACATTGAGTCACTTGGTTATCATGAATTTTCTCGACAAGTTTTATGTCTGATTGCTCAAAATCGTAATTGTTTCATACTTTTCCAGTGACTGTCCTAATATCTAAGGTGTGACGGTCATTAGAAAGCATGACGAACAACTCAAAACCCCATCTTTACCATCTGATAGGTATGAACTCACTTTTCCGACACACACATCCCTGCGGAGGGAAAAGACACGTAAAAAAAAAAGGGGATGATATTTTGTTGTCTATCTTACGTCTCGTCTACACTCTTATGTCCACACATAAGAGAATTCGGTCCGTGACGACGACGACGATTCAGTGAAATCAGCACAGGCTGAGACACGCTAGGGTATCTGCCGTCGGGTCGTCCGAGGGGACAGGGACCCTAAGAGGTCCGTTCTCGTGACCTCACCCAACGGTAAAGAAAGAGGTTACGTAGTTTCACTTTTCACTTTCACTTCAACGAGTCAGCACAGGCTGAGAATCGCTGGGGTACCTGACGTCGGATGGTCCGAGGAGGTAGGTACCCTAAAAGGTCCGTTCTCATGATCTCACCCCACGGTAACGGAAGAGGTTCGGTCCGTGATGGATGAGCGGTTTTACATTTTATTACGTTGACAATGTAATTGTACATTACCTAAATATCGTAGTAATGAAAAAATACTGACTGACTTCACCTGTGTTTTCGAAGGGAGAATAAAGTGTACCACTTCTTAGACCGACGTCACACCCTCGGGTGGAAACTAGGGACTCAGTCCCTTCTAGTAGACCTCTTCCTGTACCATTGGGTGAGGTCACAAGAACGGACCTCTTAGGGTGAGGTCATAAGAACGGACCTCTTTTCGGACTTTCCGATGCCAGGTACCCAACGTTTCGCAGCGTGTGCCGACTTCACTGAATCGCGTGTGTGTTTATCTGTGATTTTCAAAAAAAAAATCAAACGGAGAGATTATGTAATTTATAACTATTTATATTGGGTGTAGTAGTCATAACCCGACCTCCTCAGAAGTCATTAAAAATTCTCACGTCTTCCTCAGACTGTCATCTTGTAAACTCTGGACACAACACTAATGTCCGTCTCAGCGACTCAGTAACTAAGAGGCTTGTGGTCTCTTACGGGTCACTGCCAACGACCACCACTGACGTGTGACCTCTAACTCATCCCTACTGAATCGACAGATCAGACCATTGAATCCTTACTTATTTGAACTTATTCTAACTTAAAAAGAACAAATACTATACTTCCTTTTTGTGTGGTTTAACTCAAATAGAAGACTTTTGTTTCAAAACGGATAACTTTGTACAAGATAAAAACAATGAAAAGAATCAAATCTTTATATTTACAATCGGAACTGAACAATTAGTCCGAGATATGAGACAAAAGGACTGCAAAAAGTTTCGGAACAACGTAAAATATTTAGAAACGATGACTCAAGACCTTATAAGCTAAAAAAAAAAGAAATTGTATCGAAACGACCTAGTCTTTACACGAGAGACAATGCTTCGTTTTTCGAGTTTTGAGACGAGTAATGACAGACAGACCGTGTCCTCTCAAATGACAAAAGAAGAACGGACGTAGTAAAGAACGAAAGTGAAGAAAATTCGACGGGAGAGAAAGGGCACCTTACGATAATTATAATACAAAATTCAGCTCTACAAATTCTTCCGGTGCGAGTAAAGAAGGGTTTGTAAAAGTATACTAAACTCGAAATCTAAATTCCTGTGCACCGTCCGACGAAGACCAATTGTACTAGAAAGGAGACTCAGAAGGAGGAAAACGTCAACAGACGGAGAATCACTACTGTCAAGACAAGATCGAGGAATCCGGGTGTAGGAACGTGGTAGACTGGGAACAGAGAGACGCGTGTAGACTCGGTGTCGTCGGGGAGAACCGGGACGGAAGTCTTCTATAGGCCTTAGGGGTGGTGACGAGTGGTAGACGTCAGTGATCCAAATAACGGAACTAGAAGTTTCAATCTAGATTCATGACGTCATAAACAAGACACAGTAAGTTTTATTTTGGACTGCCAGATGTCTCAAGACATCAAAATAGGTCACAAAGAGAATGGAGTAGGAGGGAGGAGTCACGACGGGGGCGGGGCGGGACTGAGGTCGTTGTGACCGAAACAAATGATGGTTGAAATAAACATAAATGAGGAAATAAACAGAGGGATTCTTACATTAGATTCAAAAGATGTTACTATAAAGGACTTGGACTTGAATCCAAAGGACTAAGGATCAATGATGAAGAGTATTTATCACGACATCCGAAAAACCCCTTTTTCCAACCTAAAAAAAATATTTACACAAATTGGTTTTGGAATAGAATTTCTACGTTCCTTCGATAGATACGGCTTTGAAGATAAATTGTTAATAGTACTACGGTCTTCTCAGGTATAGACTTTATCGTTTTTGATGTCTAACTGAAGTTATTATACTCGTCGACAAAAGGAAAATCATTATCAATCCCCTATACAGAAAAGAAAGGTCTGTACGTGTACTACCACAGGTCCGGCCTTGTCACCCATTTCGGTTACCGACATCGTCCTCGGTTAGTTATATGGAAAGTAGAGCTCCGATGACTGTTGGGTCCTCGAAACTAGTTTCTGTAAGCCCTCTTACCTTACTTCCATTCTCGAATCGTCACTCCCATTACAAAATATGATAAGTAAGAGTCTCAACCCTTTCAAACCACCTTCTGGGTTTTACTATCCACTTCTTCTGGTCTGCATCTGTTGACAAGAAGTCGTAACTTCGATCTGAATTTGTACAAACAGTCTATTATGTAAGATGATTACAAAAGATCTTTAACGACGGAAAATCTTTGTAAATGAACACTATAGGTACAACTGAATTTTTTGTTAAATGTCGACTTGTTAAATACATACATAAGGTAAGAAATTCTTATCTCGAAGGATGACCCGGACTATTTGGTGTCATTACATTATACCTTTATCAATAACTACACTACATTGTTTAAACAAACAATGTCCAACCGGAACGATAGTTTGGTCCTTGAAGTCAACTCATAAACCGTGGTACCCGATTAGTTTATCTATACCGGAACCAATACTGTCACCTTGGACCCAAACCTCCCGTCTTTAAGTACCTGCTATACTACGGTTTCCATTTTTTTTTCATAAACCAAGACCTCATTCCAAAAAATAACACATATAAATAAGTCATTCGTACATAACCCGACGAACATACAAACCCGACGAACATACAAATACGGAATGAGACTTCCGTCCCTTTACCCCCACGGATGTATAGTAACCTTATACCCTACTCTCTACGGGTTTCTGTAAATCCAAACCTCTAGTCTTCTCTATGGTGCACAATCACAACTCAAAAACAAAGGTTTTGGTAACCTTTGACAAGACCTTTGACATTGGAAATCTACCTTAAAAGTAACTTATAACTCCCAAAATAGAAACGGAACAAAGACACTTGATATAAAAACCGTTCAGGTACTGTTTAAGGTACGCTAAACGGTTTGTCTTGTTTTGAACGAAAATACTTTCAAACAAAGCCATATAATTCTACCGAAAGGGGTCAGTATTGAAAATAACTATATTTCAATGAGACACTCTGTAGACCTCAGTATAAAATCACCGGTAAAGTAAAAAACAAATCACACGAAAGGGAGATGGACAGGTGAATCCTCATTAAATAAAGGAACACATATAGATCCAAGTAACCAACTCCTGGGTCAAGGGTAGAAACCTGTAACTCCACCTACCACCTCATCCAGGACTGTGATAGGTATTTACGCGTCTCCACTCTGACGAGGAACTGCCGTTGGACCTGGTTAAAGGATAGTTTACATTACGGTCCTGTCTAGAACAGATGGTTTCTCTAAAGGGGATGTGAAGGATTTATCAGAAAGAACCTTTTCATAAACAAACAAATTTACATTTTGATCCTTTCATTTATCATTCAGGATCGATAGAGTCATTACTACTTTTTTAAGAAACTTTCTCCTTACACGACTGACGGTCGGACACATTATAGTAACTCTACAAGGTCCCGGAAACTCTGTCAAAAGGTTTTATCCCTTAGAAGGATAAAACACACACCCAAAAAAAAAAAAAACGAAGGATAAAAACGAAGGTCACAAAACACATTTACAGTGTGTGAAAAGACGAACTATGAATAGTTTTCGAACTGACACTAGTCATACTTCTACTGTGACCTGTCTGTCTGTCACTCGTATATAGAAAACTGGGGACATCTTAAGTAAAAATGACTAGACACGAAACAGTAATTATGACAAAGACGAATGTAACTCTGTATACTAGAGACAAGCAGAGGTTCCGTTTGGTAAGTTATAGTGTCAATAGGTTCAGATACGGGGTTGGTCATTACGACTTCTTTGACTTCAACTTGCCAAAATACTTCTGGATGTTCTAGAAAATCTTGATTGTGGGTTTTTTCTACAGGAAAAGTAATATCCCCTTACCTTACGTTTTCATCCTTCAGTTCTTTGTGGACCTCATTGTCCGTTTAAACCGGAACCTTACGCCTTACTTCGTCCCGTTTCTGATTATTCTCAAAACGGTTCTTTTACGTGACCAGTATTGTTTGTGGGAGAAGGTTGTTGTGTTCTCTTCTGAGATGTGTACCTATAGTGGTCTACCAGTTGTGGCTTTAGTCTAACTAATATAAGAAACGTCGGTTTCTACCTCTTCGAGATATGTCAGTTGTTTTTGTTCTGGTCCTCGACTGACACCGAGTCTAGTACTTGATGAATAACGGTTTAAGTCTGAGTTTAACTTCTTTCATCCCTTCTGACGATCTGGTAAGTCCATACTGGATTTAGTTTAGGGAATACTAATATGTCACTTTCACTCTTTATCTAAATTCCCAGATCTAGACTATCTATCTCACGGACTACTTGATANAATACTAATATGTCACCTTCACTCTTTATCTAAATTCCCAGATCTAGACTATCTATCTCACGGACTACTTGATATCTGACTCCAAGCACTGTAACATGTCCTCTGTCTCTAGTTCTGGTAGGGGTACCTTTTCTTTACGTTTTTTCGTTTTACCGACAGACCCCTCCGGAATGTTTATCGACATTTTTCTTCTCTCCGTCTTTCGTTTCCTCTTTTCCTTTCTATATTCGTAGACTTACGTCTCAAGGTTTCTTATCGTTCTTCTCTATTCTTTCGGAAGAAGTCACTAGTCCGTTTCTTTATCTCCTTTTGTTGCCTTACCCTTTCTGGTCTCTAGAGAAGTTCTTTTAATCTCTATGGTTCCCGTGTAAAGTACGTTTTTACCCGAGTTATTTCCTGTCTTTACCAGACCTGGATTGTCTTCGTCTTCTAGAATTCTTCTCCACCGTTCTTATGTGCCTTCTTGACATGTTTTTTCTAGAAGTGCTGGGTCTATTAGTACTCCTACACTAGCGATTAGATCTCGGTCTGTAGAACCTTACACTTCAGTTCACCCGGAATCTTTCGTAGAGATGCTTGTCTCGATCACCTCCACTACCTTACGGTCAACTCGATAAAGTTTAGGACCTTCTACTACGACACTTTCACGACGTGAGTTATACGGTCGTTCAAACCTTTTGAGTCGTCACCGGTGTCCTGACCTTTTCCAGTCAAAAGTAAGGTTAGGGTTTCTTTCCGTTACGGTTTCTTACGAGTTTGATGGCGTGTTAACGTGAGTAGAGTGTACGATCATTTCATTACGAGTTTTAAGAGGTTCGGTCTAAAGTCGCTATACACTTGGCACTTGAGGGACTACAAGTTCGACCAAAATCTTTTCCGTCTCCTTGGTCTCTAGTTTAACGGTCGTAGGCGATCTAGTACCTTTTTCGTTCTCTCAAGGTCTTTTTGTAGATAAAGACGAAATAACTGATACGGTTTCGGAAACTGACACACACCTAGTGCTATTTGACACCTTTTAAGACTTTCTCTACCCTTATGGTCTGGTGGACTGGACGGAGAACTCTTTAGACATACGTTCAGTCCTTCGTTGTCAATCTTGACCTGTACGTTTTTGTCTGACCAAGGTATATCCTTTTCCTCATGCAGTTCCGACATATAACAGTGGGACGAATAAATTGAATATACGTCTCATGTAGTATTCTTTGTGACCTGACTTTCTTTGTGTTCGACCTTAGTTCTAACGACCCTCTTTATAGTCATTGGAGTCTATACGTCTACTGTGGTGGGAATACCGTCTTTCACTTCTCCTTGATTTTTCGGAGAACTACTTTCACTTTCTCTTCTCACTTTTTCAACCGAATTTCGAGTTGTAAGTCTTTTACTTCTAGTACCGTAGACCAGGGTAGTGAAGTACCCTTTATCTACCCCCTTGTCATCTTTGTCACAGTCTGAAATAAAAAACCCCGAGGTTTTAGTCTACCACTGACGTCGGTACTTTAATTTTCTGCGAATGAGGAACCCTCTTTTCAATACTGGTTGGATCTATCGTATAAGTTTTCGTCTCTGTAATGAAACGACTGATTCCAGGCAGATTAGTTCCGATACCAAAAAGGTCACCAGTATATACCTACACTCTCAACCTGACACTTCTTCCGACTCGCGGCTTCTTAACTACGAAAACTTGACACCACAACCTCTTCTGAGAACTCTCAGGGAACCTGACGTTCCTCTAGGTTGGGACAGAGAATATGTGTAGANACTTCCTCTAGTTGGGACCCTAAAGAAACCTTCCTTACTACGATTTCGACTTTGAGGTCATGAAACCGGTGGAGTACGCTTCTCAACTGAGTAACCTTTTCTGAGACTACGACCCTCTCTAGTCCCCGTCCTCCTTCCCCTGCTGACTCCTACTCTACCGACCTACCGTAGTGCCTGAGCTACCTGGACTCAGACTCACTTGAGACCCTCTACCACTACCTGTCCCTCCGGACCGCACGACGCTAAGTACCCCAGCGTTTCTCACCCTGTGCTGACTCGCTGACTTGACTTGACTTGCGATCTTGTGATTATAAATAAAGTAAAAATACTCCTTGTAACAACCTGTTACGTGACATAGCATCGTGTCGTCGCATAGAGAGTAACCTATCCAAAAAGAGTCGAAGTCGTCAAGAGAGTTACCAGGGGGAAGAAAATCGAGACTTAGTATATTGTCTAACCTAAAAGGAGGGACTCAGTTTAGAGTCTATTTGAACTTGAGTAAAAATATTCAAAAATGAGTCAAAATGAGAAACTAAAGGATAACTCTTTGTAGAACTTTTAGAACAAATTCGGTGGAGTTTTGGTAAGACCTTACGTCTCTTCGTATGTATTCGTATACAAGGTACAGATGACCGTAGTTTTACTCTTCTATAAATTTACACCACAACGGCATAAAATATCTAATAGAGTGTAAAATTGTCATGAACAGGAAAATCTGACAGACGTTTAAGGAGATGTATCAAGTTTCTACTTTTCTAACTAAAAAAAAAAAAAATCATCGACTCCTCCGTAACCATGTATTCCCCTTTTGAAATTATCTCCACTTCCAATTTCCAAAATCCATTTTGGAATAGATTCATAATCGTCTCTACGTGATATCAAATAAATCTTCTCCCAATCCCCAATGGTTTTTCAGTTACAAAGAATGTGCAAATTTTTATTAAAGTGTAGGAGAAAATTCGTAAAGTCGAAGAAAGAAGTAACTTGATCGACGAATTCATACAAGTAGAACTTCACCGAAAATATATCAATTTCACGACTGACGATCCATATTCCCATCTTCGAGATCAGACCCTCAAGACAAAATCCAAAATGGTGTAGAAGGAAACTCCGTATTGGATTTCACAAATGAAGAAAGTCCGTCCTCGATTGTACTAACACAGACCGTCACGGTAATACTCCTCACTTCTGGGGTCTAGACACTAGTTGGACAATTCTTTGCAAACGAGTCTTCGACGAGTCTTTGCAAGAGAACTAGCTACTTTTGTTGTTCCTTGGGCCACAAAGACGAATCCTCTAGAGGAAAAATGACCTTTGTTCTTATAACTGATGGTTTAGTATGGTGTCAACTCCGTCACGACGAAAAGACTCGTTAATGACAGGTCACTGATTTTAGGTAATACGTCTTACAAGGTTCTCCAATCTTTAACCACACATATTGATGTAAAAATCACTACCTTAACTTTCTAATCACACTATTTTATGGTAAAAATGACCCTCTGAACTAAAAATACTTTTCATTTTTATACCGACATAATTCCAATGTTCGTCTTTTCACAGAATTACGGACTCCTTCCGTACAATCGATGATACTTTTTTTTAAAAGAAGACTTAAAGATTTTTCTTAAAAGAAACCAAAGAAATGACAAAAGACTTTCGTTTCCGTCAAGAAGTCAAAAAGGACAAGACACAGTAAAAACTAAACACACACACGATTCAAACGTAGACTAATCCTCACCGTATGAATAAGAGGATCGAAGTTTTTGTAAAAAAAAAAAAATGAAACGTGGAATATAAACTATATAAAAAAATTTTTCATATAATACTTCGGGTCCCTAAAAGTTCAACAAGATTTTATACTCGTGTTCAAAATAGTCCCATAAAACAATCGACAGGATCTTCCTGTCTAATAAGTCACTAGAGAGCGGCGGGGGGTGGCGGTGGGGGAAAGGTGAAAAAGAATTAATATGTGTGATAAGGATTCCTGTATTTTACAAAACGATCGAGATACGATTTTTTTCTTTTTTCCGGAGATAAATCTTCATTATAATTCAACTTAGGACTGGGAAGACAAACAAACTAGAATCGTTTGGTTTAGTCGGTCGGAGAAACTCGAAGATGATTGACTAAATATGTGACTTACATTAATACTCTCACACCATAACACAACTCCTAACTTTCTAATAATATATACATTTGAAGGTGATAAGGATCTTAGTATTCCCACACCTTAACTTGTACGGTTCCGTTTCATCGATAATCTATTTAAACAAAACATCTAATATTTCATGCAACTATTTTAGAGTGCTTTGGATGTCAGTTCAGGATACTTACCATTTTGTCCACACAAACAGGGGTAAATTTTTTTTTACTTCTATGACTTTGAGTAGTTGTCCGACCATGCTACCTTTCTTAGGTCCTTTCGTATCCTAAAGACGAGACATGAAAAAAAAATTATCTACCTCGCGAATTCTCCACCTAATTCGTTTCCTTCAAATTAACAGAATAAAGGTCAGATTGAAATTTGATCTTTTTGCTTAACGATTCTTATAAGACGTTGATTACTGAAAACTGAGGTTCCTATATATAAAATAATTAGGTTCTTTCTGGTTCATCCGATTATGTACTGTTTCATGTCTCAATTAGGTATGTGAGAAATGACAACACAGGGTCTAATGTGAAACTGTCATCTATACATAATGGATGAAGTAAGAACATTTATGAGAACGATACTTTACGTGTACCATTCTTTATTGTTCTGGTTACAGTAATTTGAAAAAGTCCGATGATACTCAAAACTCTTTATTCCAAACCTTTTATCCTTGTAATTGTGAAAATTCGTACCGTATCTCGAAGGAACCAAAGAAGACACAAAAGTTCCATTTTAAAATAAAGAATGACAAATAAAACCGAATCCTTTCCGAAACGGTGTGTCTATCTGCTGTTCCGTATATCTTTATCTGTGTCGGTTGTGTTCCGTATATCTTTATTGAAAAATTAATTTTTTGAATGTATCTCCTAATATTATAGTCTGTACTGGTTTTTTTTAACTCAAATAAACGGACCTGTTGAACCCAAAAAGACCGAAAACAAAAAATTTTTTTACATGTCATTTTGATGTTCGTTTTTAAACAGTCATGACTTAACCTTTAAAAAAGAAATTTCTCTGGTCATATTAAAGGTCAGAGATTGTTTTTGAATGACAGTCTAGGGGGTCTAATCCGGTCTACCGATCCTAACAGTCAATATAATATACCCATGATGTTGAACTTATTGGACAAAATGTACTCTTTTTCACTAAGTATATTTAACAGGAGTTAAAAATGTATCCTTTTTTATTACATTATCACAGTTTTCTCTAAAATGAAATATATGTGAGGTCATAGGTTATGACTTCATAATTGAAAAATTCTTAAAATTAAGAGAGAGATCCTATGTTCATTCTTATCTACGGACAAACTTACCTCATTCGTTACCATTCCTCACTGGTTTACTTGACTTCATGTTATTATGTCCTTACCCTTAAAGGACAAACACTGAGTAAAATTCACCCTACAAATACTCTATGTATTTCGAGTTTAGAATTTTCAACACAATCAAAATTTTATGTGATTATAAATTGAGTGGTAACGAAAAGAATAAGACAGTCCTCACTTATCTTTTATTGGACACAAATTGGGTTGTCTGTCTAATAGTCACTAAAGTTTATTTCATAATACAATGGACCATATCTTTAAAAGTATTTATTGAAGATAATTTATACAGAAAATTTCAGACCTGATGATCCTTCCCTACAAAAATCTACAGGTTATAGTAACCTTTAGACACGAAAGAAATATCACGTCGACTATAAAGTACCCTATTAAGTATGTACGTAAAAAGTTCACCTCACCAGTAACGGCCACGAAAAATTTTGATGAATCTACACACATATACATACGTACATAAGAGATATGTGTGTATAAAAATATAAGAATAAAGACTCCGTTAAATCGGTAAACATATCTTTTTTTTCCTCGACAGTAAACTATGTGTCCCCACACACACACACACACACCCATATTCACCAAATTTTTAATAAATGGGTCATTACACTAAACTGTCGTTTAATGTCGTCAATTAAAAGACCATGAACACTAAACGTAGTTTGTGTTTACTGATCGTGAACAACCAGTCACTTTTCGATCAATGAAGACCAAAGTCCTTCCTTTTACTTTGATTGAACGGACAAAGTATTTGTCGTATTTTCCAATTGCACGTGATATACGGGAATAAGACCTTGACTCTGACACCTCTCCCCGTCCGTTGTCCCGAACGACAAAAGAGGACAAAAGGGTAAGTAAATGTGTCAAAAGAAGTGAACAAGGGACAGTGGATAAAAAAAATTGTACTCATTCAGGATCTGGTTCCCAAGACATGAGAAGGTAAGGTAGACGGACGGAAAAACCTACCACCGGTAAGAGACCACGTGACCACGTCTTCTGAAGTGACACCGTTCGACCCGAACTAGAAAGTTGGACTAGTAAAAAAAGTAGAACCGTATTATTTCGAAGACACAGAAGTAGGAAGTCACCTTTTCGGGCAGCGAGGGTGGTGTTTCTGACTTTCTCTTTTGTAAAAGTCAAAGTTGATTAAATTCAAGTATAGAGTCTATTAGACATCTACAGTTAAAACATTATTGGTAACCAGTCATGTTTAAGAATAAACCAGGATTCATAGATCGTTGAATTTCACCCTATATGACTCCTAAATTATCCCTGGAAACCCTTAATAAAAAAGTGAAATGAAGAAGGTTCTTCTCCCTTTACCACGATAATCCCTCATCACCAGAAGTAAATTTCGGATCCACGTACAACCCCTTTAAGGGAATTTACACAAACCCAGCAGATTAAGTCATAGAGGTAAAAGTAGGGTAGTAATAATATCTGTGGATAATTGAAAAGAAAGAGACTCGAAAGATACTGAACGGAGAATTGAAGATAATAGAGATGAGAGAACTAAGATTTATAATAAAAGGTTATGATGATTTGTCATGTTCTTGCAATATCTACGTCACATCTTTCGTGAGGATAACTCCAATTTTGACCTGTTTACCCCTCTGTTTTAGAAAAGATTCCCCTTCTCTTTATTGATTGTAAAGATACACGGTCCATTGTAAGATAAATTAGGTTAATCCAAACATTACTTTGAGACTATCTTAAGGGACAAAGATTGTGTATTCACTTATCCACCTTAATCCAAAACCGTACAATGTATTTTCCCGAAGGGGCTACTGAGTTCGTCATTTCTTAGACGGACGTTGCGTCCTCTGTGTCCAAGCTAGGGACCCATCCCTTCTAGGGGATCTCTTCCCTTACCGTTGGGTGAGGTCATAAGAACGGACCTCTTAGAGTACCTGTCTCGTCGGACCACCCCGCTATCAGGTACCCCAGCGATTCTCAGCCTGCACTGACTCGTGTGTGTATATGCAACACAATGTATTTTCCCCCTTCATAGACATCAATCACTACCTTGAACTTACGACCTTATACCTAGGAGACCAAGGATGTGGGTCGTAAGACATGACCTGACAACGTGACTTACACAATACATTACTACTTAGGAAACAGTCGTCGTTCGTTAAGATATTTGTTCAAAAACTTTCAGTTCCTTCAAAATTGTCAATGTATCTTATGAGAGTGGAACCAGAGAACTCAGACTGAGTCACTTCCACTCGACACACGTGACCCTCGGACCGAGAGACGTCCTCCGAGTCGTCCTGAGGGGTGGCGTGTCACGACGGGTGGTGACTTTAGCATTCCCGTCAGAAAGTTTTCATCCAGAACAGGAAGTCGCAAAAATCACATTCGAGATCGTTCTTTTAGTTCTTTTGTAAAATATTTGTTGGACTACACATCAAGTATTCAGGTAAATTGAACCATTGAAAAGAAATTTGTCAAAACGGGTTTTCTAAAAAATTTTAAGTAGACGACTAAAAGGGGTACAATAGGAGTGTAGAGTTTCCGAAAATAAATTTTCCGTGAAGTCCCTTAGAAAACGGTTTAGTAATTTTCATTAAAACAAACCCCCATAAAAAACAAACAAAAGGTCTTTTGTCCTTTTCTGTCAATTGAACTGAGAATGTCAGGCTCAAGGGGCTCATAGATACTAATAACATTACAGTAGGTACTTCTTGAGCTAAGTGTAAAAGGAGACATGAAGACCTTTTGACATAGAGACATTACATCTCTTTCAACTCTTATCTTAGAGTCCATACGATCCTATTGAGAATCTTATTCCTAGATGTTGTTTAGACTTATAGAACTGAATTTGTCTTTACAAAATTTTCACTTGTTTTACTCTCTGGGGGTGTGATGTCACTGATGATCCAAAGTTGTACTAGAATACAAGACTCAAAACTGATATAGTTTTTTATCAGGTTAATTTATATTTTATGGTCCCAAAGAGAGTTTATGTAATTGATACAAAAATCCTAAATAAGGGGGAAGGAAGTTTCAGTACAAGTTTCATAAAGTCCGATAAACGAAAAATGGGATCTATCCAAAAATTCCCAGAAAAAAACCAAGTAAAGTTCTTTTTATAAAAACTTCATCAACACAATGTCTAATGAGTCTCACGTTAGTGATCACAATCCAGGTGGTAATATCATGTGACTTTACTGGAAAAATACCTCTTAAAAGTGTAATAAACGAGTGAATTTAGATAATGACTACGACTGTTAATCGTACTCTTTATCTCACCTCATTCTGTGTTTTGAGTCCATTCATCGGACTTATATCAAGTTGTGGACGGACGACAAAGAAGATACGGTGAACGAAACAAGGGTATCACTGGTAGACCGAACGAGGAAGAGAAGTATGAAAAACACAGAATCCCTCTTCTGAAGCAGTCTCTCTAAAAGATAGACCTCAACCTATCTTTTCAAAACGAAAACAGTCTTTGTAAAACTTTACTCTTGTCCACAGTGTCAAGGAGTATTTCTCTTGTTATCCTTCTTTTGTTGTTATTTACGTCAGATAAAGTACTCTTGTGTACAATACTCTCCTCTAAGTCTAAGGATTCTTCTCCCTCAAACCTTGAAAAAGTGGTAACCCAGTACAAACTTCTGAATGGATCTTATGAATTATCCATGGAACTTATGTGTATCCAAGTGTTACCAAAAAAATGTAAATGTATTTTATAGGAAATACGAAATAAGTAAGTTTGGAAACATAACGAAGAATGCCTCATATGACGACTACCTTGTATCATTATAGTTTCTTTCATTTTGACTCTAAACCCTTGATCAAATTACCTAAAGATTTCGAAACTAACACCACAAAGACCGATCCTAGTAAGACTTGATCCCACGTAATTTTCTCCCCTTGCGTAATTTTTCGTTTAAAACCATCTACTTTTTACTCTAGTCAACCGTATCTGACATTATCTTTGTTACAGAAAATGCATTATGACGGAGAAGTCTGACAGTGAAACCTTAATCAAACCGACATATCATAAAAAGAGAGATTAAAAAGAACAGAATCACATTCAAAATGGGAAGGTCCAGGTATCAGGGAAAGGACACCAAGGTTTTTAGACCTTTTTTATTGTCCAAAAGTATTAAGTAAACCACTGTGTCGGACTAGACTTTTACTACACTCCGATAACATAAAGGATACTCATAAAGTGACATCTTGAGTCATAACTAACTCTTGAAGGCATCTGAGGGTATGTTCTGATTTAGAGTACGTCTTTTTATACTGATTATCACCTTTACTTATGGCCATGAGTTATTCAAGTCATAAAGTTGTTGAGTACATACCTTTACCATACAAAATAAAAACGAAAACAAATAAGAAATACGTACAACAGAAACATCCGTTTAAACATGTTTTGTGAAATAATTTAATTATGGAAATACTCCTTGAAAAGTATTCAAAACTTTTATTTTTTTAGTCACATAAAACCTCCCGAATATCAAGGTAAATCAAGTAGTTTATAGTTTAATTCGTGTACTTTTTCTTAATTCATCCGAAGTATTATATAATATACGTTAATAGGGTATTCACTTTCCGTTGAATGGAGAAGAAGTGGATTTAGTATAAGTAGGTTTCCGACTTCTTGTTGGTAGGAGGTCGACAACTTCTGTCTTGGTTAAAGTTTATCGAAAAGAATTAGATAGATTTACATCGTTAAAATAAGATATTCGTGTTGGTTATATCATCACAAAAGAAAGAAACCCTAAAGGTATTAAGTTGACCAACATCATAAAATCATGAAGTAAAAAATTTTCTCTGCTTTATAAACATGGTACTCTTCCCCTGTTCCTCTACTCCGAAATGAAACCCGGAATATTATTTGTCAAAGAAGATGTATCAACGTAAAATATGGATTCTTACATGATTAAAACTTTATTCAATCACCATACGACTATTTGACCGATTCTTTCATTTTTCCTTTTTTCGACACTAAACATCGTAAACGGTCAAACGAACACACTTCTGAGGGTAGTACCCGAGTGTAGTGTCCTGAACATATAATTTGTTGGTCCAGTTGGTCGCTCGAGGTCGGATAGTTACCTTTGACCTTTCTGTGACAACGATATCTGACGACATTGGTTCATAACAAAAAATGAATTATATGTTATATAGTTGTCTAAGAGACATCCTTAAGAGTATTATGAAGATCTCATAATCCTCAAGAGAGTGACCGAGTTTCGTCGATACTTTTTTTCCTAGTTTAATCGACCTTATCTCTACCCATCTTCATTGACGTCAACAGTAGTCGACAGAACAAAGGTAGGAAAAGATATAGATGAACCACGGTCTAAATATTAGAATTTTCACGAAAGTAGTAACGATTTTTTAAACTGATTCAACCGACGGTCGTCCTCTGTCTAGACACATACCGTAATCTCCTGTAGGTGTTGGACCAAGGTTAAATAAAAACTCGGAAGTAAAGCAAATAGTGGGATTTGTTTTGGAATCAGAGACCGAATCGGAACGTATTAACAAGGACACGGACTCAATACCAGAAGGACACACTTGTGTGTGAAAGACGAAGACGGGGTGGAGGAAAAGGATTGGGTGAGAAGAACGATAAACTGGACACATAACGCCTGGACTTCTATGTAATCTTAGAGAACAACAGTGTCCTCGACAGGAGAATGTCACACTTATGGGAGACGTTTCCATCAACGAAAGAAACTTGAGAAACACGTTTAGAGGTAAAATTTCTCGTTTCTAACAATAACCTTAATAAATGTAGGGATTTCATGGAAAATCACGGTACATGTGTTATCTTCCGATTTACAACTTACTTTTTTATGAGTTTTCATGATTTCATTCTTTTAGAATTCTTAGAGGGAAAGAATTATTTTGGACTCTTTATTCGACACAATGATATACCGTAGCAAAAAGTCGTACTCATTACATTTGCAAAGAAAGTGACAGAAGGGAGGTACATTGGTATATTTACCCCCTTTCGGTCTTTCGTCGTAAAAGAAATGCAATTTATTTTTAAAATTGAAGTGACTTTCAATAAGTTCTTTCCTTTTAATTTCCTACATTCATATGTATGGAACCTCATTCATAAAGGAATATAACCTCGAAGAGATTAAATCGACCCCGGTGATTGCTGTACCCCTAGTGTTATAATAGATATAGTATTCTCGAGAGTGAAGCGTTAGAAGCAGCACGACATAAGACGTTCTGTCCTAATGTCATCAAACTGTTGTCAAAACCAATACATACCACTATGAGGAAAATACTCATATATTTCTTTTATACCTCACGGAGATTCAAAATATTTATATAATATTTTAGACTGGTATTCTACAATTCTTTTTGTTCATATGTATTGAAGATACTTTGTCATGTAAACACACACGTGTGTAAGTTCAGACAAAAATTTTGGTAATTTTTATACTTAGGGAATTTTATGTTTTGAGAATCGTCTTTCACTTTAACTTCAGCGAGTCAGTACAGACTGAGAAACGCTGGGGTACCTTACATCAGATAGTCCGAGGAGACAGGTACCCTAAAAGGTCCGTTCTGACGACCTCACCTAACGGTAAAGGAAGAGGTCCCCTAGAAGGACTGGGTCCTTGGCTTGGACCCAGAGGGAATAACGTCCGCCTGCGAAATGGTAGACTCGGTGGTCCCTTCGGATTCCCATGACATTTCGTGGGATTCACTGTCACTTTAGACCATTGGTTGAGTAAAAATAATCCTTCTTGATACTTCATTTTACAAACCACTCGGTAAATTATTTCTAATAAAAATGTCAGAAGTAAATACACAAGGATCCGGGACTCGTAGTACGACAAAAAGATTTAGGAGGGTATAAAACTGGAGATGAGGGCTGGTCTATTGTTTTGTGTTTTGTTACATTCTTATTGTGTTCACGACCTAAGAATAAATCGGAGTACTCAAAAATTGTTTTTTTGGGGTATTAGTTCTTAATTACTTGTTAATCCAGGGATTATTTTAAATTAGTTATAACGAAGAATCATTCTATTAAGATTTATACGATTAATACATGATCATTTATTTCGATAATTGTTTTATGGGACAAATCCAGGAGGGGTGGCGGGTGGTCTACACACTCGAATTTTCGTTGAACTTTCAAGTGACATGTTTTTGGATGAACACTACTACTTAAGACCCAAGAACTATATTGTAACTGTAATCATTGACGTCATTTTGACGAAACCCTAGGACCAAGACACGCGACTTTTCGTTTAAGAAGTTTAGATCAAGAAAGAGGACGGTACCTTTCTGGTAACTCTCACAGTATGTAATTTACATTGACCATTCATAATCTGAAAGACAAAAGGATCAAACCATTACACTCAGAGCTAGACAAATAACTAAAATAAAAAAAATTAAGTACATAGTTTTTTGTTTTACTTCCTTTAAAATGTCTTTAGAGCCAGTGTGAACGGCAAAGACCCCAGGACTGTCAAATATGAGTCAGATAGTAAGGAAATTGGAGTGGAGGGAAATGATACAAGTACGAAAGACATTGAGCACTTTTCACTTACACTTCAACAAGTCAGCACAGGTTGAGACGCTGGGGTACCTGACATCGGATGGTCCGAGGAGGTAGGTGTCCTAACAGGTCCGTTCCCATGACCCACCCAACGACAAAGGAAGAGGTCCCCTAGAAAGGTTGGGACCCTAGCTTGGGTCCAGAGGGTGTAACGTCCGTCTACGAAATGACAACTTCGGTGGTCCCTTCGGGTTGAAAAAGTTTAGTCACAGGTACGTAATTTTTACCAGCAACGTATGTCTCGACAGATCAATGAAACATCATATCGTAAAATGGACACCACCAGAATATAAGTACAATTTAGGTGGTACATATTATATCAAGTCATGTAGAACCCATATTTATTAAAGATTAAATAACCCATATGACTGTATGACGTGGATCCCGTATGAAGTGATTAAATATATTACAATCTCGGAGATCTTGTTACTTATTTTAGGTTGTCTCATATGCCTAATAAACAATAAATTATGTGTAATAGGGTCAATTCAAAACACAATGACCGTCTCAAGAGTAAAGTTTCCATAGAGATAAGTAGAACCGTGACATTCCAGGATTCCCCTTAAGTTGATCCAACTCAATGAATCTACGTAGAGTAGGTTAAATAGTTTTAAGACTTCTTCGAAGTCGCTTAGTCGTAGAGGTGTTTTCCTTGGTCCATACCAGTAGAGATTTCCCGTTGGAACATGATTCGGCAAGACTCAGGTCTCGTGTCACGATCTCTGACTTCAGGATAGGTCCTCCTGCCATCTTTTATTGCGGCCAATCATTTGTATCCTTCCTTTAAGAATTAAAGGTATTTCACCTACCTTAGGGTCAGGTGTATTAAGACTTAACTGATGTACTTAAACGACAAACTACAAGTATCGTGGTACCTACAGAACACATTAATCACTGAAGGCCCAATAATGAAGTACTCCGTCCCGAAAACCTCTAGTCTTAAAATAATAAAAGTCAAAAATGATGATCACGAGTACAGGATTAGACTTGAATGGATAACGACAAAGTGAGTTCACAGAAAAGAAAGAAGGGACATTATCGACGTGTCTTCTAAGACTGAAATACACTCCGAACGTATATCTCCTTATAGGTAAAGAGGTAACTAAGTCTCTTCATAATGCATGATTTTACCTTTCTTTTTACTTTAAAATCAAGGAATTGTGTTCATACCACTTGTATAATTGAACGAAAATGAAATATTGTTACGTCTTATAACTATATGGTCAAGTTTTACTGTATTTATTGTACTTCTACTTTATGGGGATTCGACTTTTATTATCTCATTCTAAATAATTTTTGTAGAATTACTTCACGGGGTTAAGGATATCAAAGAGTAAACTTCTCCTTTCCACTAGACAAGACAGAAGATTCAATGTTTGAAAATCAAATACGAGTGGGAATTTAGACCCTTGTTAAGTCCTGATTCATTCTAATATCTTAGTATTCTCTCACCCTAGAGAACCCTCGTTATTGGTCTAAAGTAGTTAGAGAACTGTCACGGATCACGGTAAAAATTTCGTTACCTAAAAATTTTGAAATTTCAGTAAATTATAGAGACACGTAGTCGACGGACTTGACATTTTATCCCTATTATTCGATAACACCCTAATACCCCTAACTCAATTAAGGACATCACCAGTGATCTTCCTAAAGACTGGATTCATACGTTATTTACAATCAAAGTAGTAATGACAAAAGAAAGACTTGGAATATAAACGTTACGACCCAATTATTGGTTTAACCGAAGAAAAAAACTTTACAAACCTCTACACCTTTCCAACCGAATTCACTGTTTAAGATTGTCACCTTTTTTCTCATACCTACCAGACAGCTGTCACTGTCCCTGATTCTAAGGTACTACCGTTTCGTGGGATTTTTACTATCTGTTTTGAAAATGTGTATCTACGTGTCTAGATGTGTAAATGTAGGTGTAATCGTACAATTTTTTACTTTGAAAATTCATCTTGTTAAAGACTTGTTCGAGACTTTCGGATTATGGAATTCCTTAAACTTCTCGTTTGACGTTTTCGTGTTCTCTCATGACGGCGTTTTCACACTAGTAATTCCTCGAGACTTACACCTCCTCTCTTTGTCAGTAGACATCGTCTTAATGGACATTTTACCGATGTGTATGATAGTGTCGGTCGTAGGAACTTCGAAGTCGTCTCTTTACCTACCCACCTATCTATTCCGTCGTGGGTCCACGGGGTAAAACTTTTGTACAGGACGGGTAGGTATTGACGGAGACTTTTGTTATAACTCACATTTAAAGAAGAAGAAGGTACTTCTCCTAGAGTTCGTCACCGTTTTGATAGAATCAGTTGTGCTTGAAGTCTCTACTTTTGTTCTGAGGTTATTCTTCATGATTGTTGTTTACATTTGCAAAAGAGTTCTTGATATATTACCCAAGTGTCTTATGTTTAAATGTTCAGAAGTTTTATTATAACGGTTCTCTTTCCGTTTTCCGGAGAGGTTTCTCTAGAGTCTTTGTCCTATTAACTCCTTGTTTCAGTGACGAGTGACCGGACTTATTGTCTTACCTATATTGATTTTTAGTGCTAGTAACTTGACCTTCTCATTAAGATTTTGAGTTTCCTTGTCTCACTACCTTTGTCCTTTTTTTAAAGATCTCCTCCTGTTTGGTTTTCTCCCAATTTTTTTTCCTTTCCTATCTCACTTACTCTCCGTTATAACCTTCTTATTGGTTTGAAAAAATGTGTTATCATTGGGATTCCAAAGTCATTGAGCTCGTAGTTTCGTTTACCACCCCCTCCTCCCCTTGGTTGTAGTCATACTTCTGTAGGATTTTCAATGGTCTCTTCCCCCTTTAATAGTATTTCCTTACTCTTAGTCTAACTGTATTTTCGTTTACGTCCTCTTTTTACCACTGAATTTCGTGAGTACCTTTTGATTTGTCTTAGGATTCCAAAGATGGATGAGGGAGTTTCTAAAGATGGGTTCTTTTTATTACGTCTCTTTCTACAATTTATCATATTCTATCGTCCGTATTAAGATTTTAAGTAAAGATGTTCCCACATAGATTTTAACACTCAACCCAAAATTTTGTGGACCGTACATAACCACAAGGTTATCACAGGTGGTGAGAACAAAAGGTCTCATAAGTTCTTTTTAGGTCCATTTAAGTTGGGTAAAGAAGATTTCCTTAAGTGGTGAGTGGAACAAAGCATTTTCGTGTAGTCTGAAAGGCTTAGTTCGAATTGGAAATGAATTCACTAGGAAAATTAAAATGACTTTTCAAAGTAATGTGAAAAGAGTGAGAAACCATTAAACATTACAATATTACCTGAGAACTTTATCATCCTTTATATACCGTTAAGTATACTCACTCACATTGTGTTAAGTACACTCACATTGTGTGTAAGAGAAATGGATACGAGTAACATCATTGGGGTCGGAAAGTCGAACGAATGGGTCTAAAAGACTTAAGGTAGGATTTTATATAAAACTGGGTCATAGAGAGTATAAGGGACAGAAGGGAAGGAGGGAAAGTGAATATCTCTCTGTCAATGTACGGTCCGTACATTAATCTAAATGAAAAATTTTATATTGAAAGATGTCCCTGAACCCCTTTTATTAACTAATCCGATAAAGTCGTCATATCTATTCCCTAGTAATTAAACCTGATTTGACCATCTTTATGTCTCCTCGTCCAAACTTCGCATTCTAGTGACTATCACCCCAAATCTATACTCCATTCGTATCCACTTCTTCCGACTCGGAATCCCAAGACTGGACACACCCAACAAGGAGAAAGACGTGAAATTTGAAAAATAAAACTGTATTAAAGTCTGAATCTCTTTTGGACGTCATTGTTGTTCACGGTAAAATTAAGACTACGGGATTTATAATTGCAAAATGGTGTGACCGAAAGTTACTCTAATTCAACTGTGCTACGAAGAGATAAGATCTATACGGTCACAAATTCCCGTAAGAGAATGTATCGGTGTGTTGGTAGTTTTGGTTCTTAATCACGACAATCGATTGACATCTGGAATGAGTTTCAAGTGGTCATTACAAGAAATGTCTTTTAGGAATGCGACATAAGTCAACTGTCCAAAGACAAAGGAGTATAGACTTTCTCAAGGTCACAGATCAAAAAGTACTGACTTATAAAACTACTCACATCGGGAATTCAACCGAAACCATAAAAGAGTGGTGACCGTTGATGAGTTAAGAAGTTAAAAAACAGAAAAGAGATGAAACAACAATCGACTTTACTCATCAACAGTTTAACGATTAAGATTACGTGTTATATCCTATTTAGGTTCTAGACTCCGTTTCGTGTTTTGGTAGATAAATGGCAGTTAAATAGGACGTTCTTATTGTCCGATACTGTTCCATACGTTAACAAAGGTAAAATTTTAGAATGTATATTACCCGGTTGTCGTAGACTTGATGGACCCTGGAACAATCTTAGAGTCTGGGGTAAGGTTTGAATGACTTAATCTTGGACGTAAGATTGTTATCGGGGTTTCATTAGACGTGTAATTTTGAACTCTTTGACTGAACCTTGTGAACTGAAAAGGAGATCTAAGGTCAATCCATAATGGATTTCGATGTGAACCGTAGTGGTAGAATGACCTCAAGGGAAAACGGAAAAAGGGTAGTGGGAATTGGAGAGAAGGAGACGACAGGTGATCCGTCAAATGTGTGAGTAGGAGAGAAAATCTTATAAAAATAGTACAACCATGGGTATTATAGTAAATTATCAGTAAATACACAGACGAAGATAGTGTATTAAATTGAAGGGTACTAAGTGGAAACTAAAAAGTCGTGAATGATCAGATGAACCGTGTCTCTTCCACCAGTCATTTATGACCCAAGATCAAAATCAGTTAAGATGTCTTTTCTTTTTGATCACTGGTCGATAAATTCTGTCTATGTCCTACTTTAAACCCAACTCTCCCCCTCCCTTACCCCTTTCATCTTTTCCTCTCACTTTCGACGAGTGAACAGGCTGAGAAACACTGGGGTACCTGACATACGGTCTTATGACCTCACCCATCGAAAAGGGAAGAGGTCGCCTAGAAGGATTGGTTCTCTGACTTGGGTCCAGAGGGTGTAACGTCCACTTAAGAAATAGTCGACTCGGTGTTCCCTTCGGGTCATTTCCTCTCTAACCATGTGTTTTTTCATGACTAAACGGATTTCAATGTCACGTTCAAACTACGTCCTTCGTCCTATGAGTTTCGGTCACGAGACCCTGTTGGTCTCCCTACCCTATCCCTCTCTCCTCCCCCTCCCAAGTTCTACCCCCCTGTGCACACGTGGACACCGACTAAGTACAGTCACATACCGTTCTTGGTAGTGTTATGACATTTCAATAGGAGGTTAATTTAATTATTTCACTTTTTTTTTTCCATCGTAAGTTAAGTTTACAAAAGGTGAGGATCGAAAATTAAAAGGTAATGATTGTACAGTAATATAATAACTATGTAGTCATTATTAAAACACGGATTGTAAATGTGACGAGGTAAAAAATTTCAGTCTATTCAATCTCATTGTAATCTTCTTTGTATTAACGTCTTCTTTATATTATTGAATTGAAACAAAAACGTTTAAGTAAAAGTCAGTATATGTATTTAAAGTATAAGTGTAAAGTTTACATTGTAAAATTAAACCTATATACATATTGAAAAAAAATTGGACTATTGAGTGACAATAAAAAAGTCTACCAGTGGATTGTAAGGAGACTAATCTTTGTCATCGTTAATTGATAAGGGATCGACAACCTTGATGAATATTAGTAGTATTAAAATAAACATAATACCTGTAAGAATCTTATTAGTAGAACGTGTGTAAAAAATTAATTTTTTAACAATCAGATCCTATTTAAGGTTCTTCGTGTTAACATAGTACTTTTTATAGATTTGTATTCGATACGATGACGATTCAGCGAAGTCAGCACAGGCTGAGACACGATGGGGTATCTGCCGTCGGGTGGTCCGAGGGGGCAGGGACCCTAAGAGGTCCGTTCTTGAACGGTAAAGGAAGAGGTTACGTACTTTCACTTTTCAGTTTCACTTCAGCGAGTCAGCACAGGCTGAGGATCGCTGGGGTACCTGACGTCGGATAGTCCGAGGAGGTAGGTACCCTAAAAGGTCCGTTCTCATGAAAGGACATAAAGAAAACGTGTCCGTTAAGGAACAAGAATCACGAAAGTAAAGAAATTGAAAAATGTCTCCTTTTTAAAGTTCTTTGTATTTACCTTATTACTTGAGGGGACAAGGATACTAAGTCGTAGTTCTCACAACTTGTTGGTTGAACAAAAGAGAGAGAGGGTGGACAACAAAAAACGACCTCATAAATTTTTGTGTAAGGTTTATAACGGATGTATATATAGTCGAACTTAGCTTATTTGATTATCTATTTGACACAAATACATTGGTGTACTTAATAATGTAGATTGTATTAAATAAGTATACGTTGTCATTCAGGTACAAGTTTAAAGAACAGACTCTTTGACACACACACACAGACACACACATATGTCGACTCAACAATTACTCCTAGAGAATTCTCCGGATGTCCGACGTAGACCGACTACGTTCATATTTATAAAAATGTATCTATATTAACATAGTGAACAAAAACAAGTCAGGGATTTAGTTCAGTACAGGTTAAGAAACACTGGGGTACCTGACATCTGGTGGTCCGAGGAGACAGATACCCCAAAGGGTCCGTTGTCACCTCACCCAACGGTAAAGGAAGAACTCCCGGGGAAGGGCCTAGTCCCTAACTTTGACACAGAGAAAGTAACCGTCCATCTAAGGAATGGTGACCTCGAGGGACCTTTCAGGGTCAACATAGTATGTATCTTCATTTTGAAAACAGGAAAATCTAGTGAGTGGTAAGAACCTATTTACAAATATAGGAATCTATTTGAAGATGTTACAAAAATTTTTACAATACAAGGTGACCCAATCTGTCTATTGGTATAATGATGACAAGAGGTTCAACAAAAATTAAAAAGTAATGGTGTTTATTACAATTCATATAGACACTTATTTCCACCAAAGTATAAATCGTAATCTGACCCAAGAACCTTTACCTAAATAGTCCAGTCTTATTTCAAATCATTTGCAAATAACACTTGTTCATGTCTTCAAAATTACTCTAAATTTCTTTAATTAATAAATTTCCGGAATATTACGTTAAGTCCCCTAGAAGGGTGGAGTCCCTAGCTTGGTCGCAGAGAGTCCACCCAAGAAATGGTGATCGCGGTTCCGATATTGTTTACGTATAGTGTCATGAAGGGTTTTCCGAACATAGTTAATTAACATGGACTTTATAAACTCCCATGATAAAAACGATATGTCAAAACGGTCTGACTACTAATATTACAGACTATAATAATCACATTAACCTTTTTCCTCTTTGTAGATCGTGTCACAGACGGTGTCTATGGGTCATGTACAATCGATGTTAAAAAGATTTAAATGAATAGAAATTTAACTTCCTGTTAACGAAATGTCTTAAAACGACAAAAGACAGTTTGGAGTTGTACTTAGTCAGTATCCATATGTATATAGGGGTGGGAAAACTAATTAATCGTAAAAATAATAGTAACTTATGTAGATCAAAAAGAAGATTAAGAAAATTCTATGGTGGAAATTATAAATGGAGACATTAGATAGACCTTACATAAAATGACAAGTAGGTGGAATTTAAACAAAATTCCACGATATACTGTTTTTCTAGAGCAATAAAATGGTTTTTCAGTAAGGAATTATGGATACTAATGTCTTTTTTTCAGTAAAATTTGCACCAGAGACTGGTTCTGATGAACCTAAACTTAGGACGTAGATGATGTAAAATTGACACTAAACCCTTTTTAATCAGTTCGTCTTTTATCGGATATAGGACTGTATAATACGTCTTGTCAAATTTTTTACGAAATTGTCTCGATTTGTTTACATATATCCTGTAAACTCGAGTATCGGTGGAATTGAAGAAAAAAGATTTGTTTAGTGAAAGTATGAATTACCCTTCCGGTGGTCGAACTTGTTAGTAGAATTCTGTCTTACTATCTAAAAAAAAAAGGTAGTTTTTGACAATTTATTCTAAAAAAAGTTGTCTTTTCTCTACAATTCTATCTTTTGAAGAAATACAGAACGTAATTTCCTCACCCTTTTACTGAAATTTCCAAAGTCGTCGGGTGACACCGAGGAAACGGACACACACTTTCCCGAAGGGATCACCGAGTCTACCATTTCTTAGATGGACGTCACGTCTTCTGGACCCAAGTTAGGGACGTAACCCTTCTAGGGGACCTCCTCCCTTACCAGTAGGTGAGGTCATAAGAACAGACTTCTTAAGCAACCTGTCTCCTCGGACTACCCGATGTCAGGTACCTCGGTTTTTTGAGTCTGTGTTGAAACGGACACACATGACTTTTGAATCTCCCAACACGTCTATTTCGGGAAATTATGACATGATCACATATTCCTTACGAAGTATTCTTAGTAAATGGTAATAAATAATCAATCCGATAGTAAAGGTGTGATTATCCTTTATAGTGAGTATATTATTTAGGAACCCGAATAGAAACCCGAAAAATAAATCAAGGGAACCGAAGATTGTCGTAGTGTTACAAAATTACTAATATGGAAATATAACCCGAGTATAGACTATGGAATAGTCAAGTCAAGTCAGTGAGTCAGTACAGGCTGAGAAACGTCAGGGTACCTGACGTCGTGCGATCCGAAGGGACAGGTAGTAGTTGAGGACCTCGAACGAGTTTGAGTACAGTTAGCTCAACCACTACGGTAGGTTGGTAGAGTAGGAGACAGTACGGGAAGAGGAGGACGGAAGTTAGAAAACGTCGTAGTCTCAGAAAAGTTTATTCAGTCAAGATTAGTCCACCGGTTTCATAACCTCAGAGTCGAAGTCGGTAGTTAGGAAGGTTACTTGTAGGTCCTGACTAGAGGAAATCCTACCTGACCAACCTAGAGGAACGTCAGGTTCCGTGAGAGTTCTCAGAAGAGGTTGTGGTGTCAAGTTTTCGTAGTTAAGAAGTCGTGAGTCGAAAGAAATATCAGGTTGAGAGTGTAGGTATGTACTGATGACCTTTTTAGTATCGAAACTGATGTGCCTGGAAACAACCGTTTCATTGCAGAAACGAAAAATTATACGTCAGATCCAACCAGTATTGAAAAGAAGTTTCCTCGTTCACAGAAAATTAAAGTACCGACGTCAGTCGTAAACGTCACTAAAACCTCGGGGGGTTTTATTTCAGACTGTGACAAAGAGGTAGATAAAGGGTACTTCACTACCCTGGTCTACGGTACTAGAATCACAAGACTTACAACTCGAAATTCGGTTGAAAAAGTGAGAGAAGAAAGTGAAAGTAGTTCTCCGAGAAATCAAGAACAAACGAAAGACAATATTCCCACCACAGTAGACGTATAGACTCCAATAACTGTAAAGAGGGTCTTTAGAACTAAGAACACAAAGTAGGTCGGGTCACAAAGAGTACTACATGAATGAGACGTATATTCAATTTATTCGTCCTACTGTTACATGTCGGAACTGTATGAGGAAAGGACTAAACCTTGGTCAGACAACAAGGTACAGGTGAAGATTGACAACGAAGGACTGACCGTATGTCCAAAGAGTCCTCCGTCCAGTCCACCAGACCATAAGGGTAGAGAAAGTCTTAAAAGGTGTCAAAGAACACTAGGTGTGTCAATTTCCGAAACCGTATCAGTTATTTCGTCTTTATCCACAAAAAGACTTTAAGAGAAGAAAAAACTACTAGGTTGTCTCCAACCGTTAAACTAGAGACCAAGGAGACGGAAAAGATATAGGTGGAACTTGTAGACCTTCAAGTGCCAAGTGTATAACGAGTTCGGACCGACCTCTTAAAACTCGTAATGAAGTGAACACACACTCTACTCACGTTAACACGTCATCAAACTCGTAAGAAACCGTAACGGAAAGAAACCCTAACCTTACTTGTGACTGGAAAAGGTCAGGACACCGGTGACGACTCAAAAGGTTTAAACGACCGTATAACTCACGTCGTGAAAGTGTCGTAGTAGGAAATCCTAAACTTTATCGAGTTGACCTTAAGGTAGTGGTAAAGACTGGAAATACATGACTGTGGAATATCTTGAAATTTTTCAAAATAACCTATAAGTTGTAAATGAAATTCTTCTTATGGAGACCCTAAGACTAATCTTAATGTAATATTCAAGTAAACTCCTTTTTACTGTGGATATCAATGTTGAAAAGAAAACTGTCCTTGCCTCATAAAGAGAGGTATGTTCGTGTATATGAGAAGACAAGGAGTCATTTGAAAAGTTCAAAGGAAGCACATTAAAGAACAATTCAAATTAGGATCTATAAAATATAAAAGTAACAGTTATGCAGATCCTATTAAATAACAAAATGTTTAAGATTACCTAATAAAACCATAAATATTTCCGATGAACAAAAAATTCAAATAAATTTCTAGACAATGCAAGGTTTTGAGGTGAAGATTGTCCATAAGTGTAAGTCAACTAACGACTCAAAAACTCCCTCTACTACTAAAGTAGACCTTTACAAAACACATTGTAAAACTACAACTCTTTATGTGTCTACATAAAAGAAAGAAAAAAACTAACGAAGGTTCGTGTTACAGGGGTAGGGGTTAAATCTCAAAGTAATTAAAAAGTTCAAAATAAAACGCAGAAATCACAAAATAAATTTTAAGAATCTTTGACTATGTACTATACTCATATATTTGTATAAGGGGTTTTACTGATTGTTATGATAAATAACTTATCAAGAGGTGAAAGACTAAATGTTAAGAAGGAAATTTATTATTTCTTATTCGATACATCAGACGTACTTAGATGAAACGCTTTACATTCGTTTTACCTTCGATAAGATTACAAATATCGAAAGACATTACAAAAATATACACCGACCCGATCTAAGAGAGTTATAAAAAAGGTCGTTAAGGAAAATGTAAAAGGGTAATTAAGAAAGTTACCCGAAATGTCAATAAAATTTAATTGGTTTAAGAAAATCTTGTGTAACGTGGTTTGTATTTGGTTATCCTTCTTGACTATAGTATTAATAAGAATGGTAGGTCATCACGACATAAGGGTACAAATAAATTTAAAGGAAAATATAAATAGTTATTGTAAAGTATTAAGAGTAAGATATAAGTTATTCATAATGTGTAAAGGACAATCCTAATGACGACACATAAAAGATAAACACACACTACACACTTTTCACTTATAATTTTTAATTCCTAAATGTAAGTAAGGAAACAATTTAAAATACAGGAATCGTTTTCATTATTCATTTATTTCTACATTTTTCATATATTTCATGTTCTAAATATTCATTGTATGGTCCACTACCTCTATACTATGTCAGAGGATTTTTAAATAAAAGTCATTCTAGAGGAAAATAAAGTCAAAAAAAATTGTCACAAAGTTTCACTTTTACTTCTCCGTGTAGATCTTTTTATTTCGCTTGTTTTTATAAAAGTCACTTCAGTGAGAAATATGACAGGGTATAATTCTAAATCTTTTTATTCGTTTTCGAACTTTACAGTGTTGATAATGTTCACTGTTTTATAATGAAGGTTCATATTCGTTATAAAACCTTTAATGACTAATACGTATGATTTATTTGTGATCAATACTTGTTAAAGCATTTGATTTTATCATGTATTCCACTTGTTTTAATATTTGTAATTTCTGATGAACGTCTACTTTGTTTACGAGGGTTTTCCAGAAATTATTTTATATGTCAGTTTGGATTCAGGCAAGGAGGGTGGGGATGTTTGAGACGTAAACTTTATTACTTCAAAGGTTTTCTGTATTAATAGGTTCAAATCAATGAACTTCCTTTTTCTGATATTAAGTCGACGTTGGAAAATACTTTCACAGTAAAGTGTAAGGGAATCAAATGATAACAATACTTAGTGTTTTAATTTAGATGAAAATGTTTTTTAGTTTTGTATGACTGTTTGATTAAGAGAAGAAAATTCATCTCTGAATCCTCTCAACAAGTTAAGTGATACAAATATAAGGTATGAGAGTGTTGGTTTTCTCTTCGATTCATTTATTTTATCTACATAAAGTGTAAATAATTGATTTCACATAAAAGAAGTTAGTTCTTACGTTTTTGTTAGTAGAATTTTTCGTAAGTTATCTCTATGGATTTTAGAAAGGATTCTTTATATTTCTTTATAAGATATTTCACCAACTAAATAAGTTTCAAAACGATGACTTCTATAAAAATTCTTAATACTTACGTATTTAATTGTATCTAGGTCTTTTTCAGAGTTAAAATTTGTTTCTGCATCGAAAGGTAATTTTATTACATAAAATTATCGTCTAGGTATGAGTTCACACCTTTTTATACGTATGTTTTTACCCAAACATTCATAGTAGAACCTTTGAAAGGGTACCCCGTCTCCATTCTATCGAAAGTCACGATAGTGATATGTTTCTGGTATTCTTTTGATATATTGTTTTACTTTTATTCTTATCTTTAATTTATATGACGGATTTGTAATGTCCTAAGACTATAAAGGTTAATGGTTTTGTTCAAAGAGGTTTCTTTATAGTGGATAAATATATCTCATAGTGGATAAGATGGTGACAAGAAATCAACGACTTTTGGACTGTATTCATCCCTTCCACGAACAAGATGAGTATATGGAAGGAATCTTGGGTGGGACATGGGACACTCGAAAATAATTTTAAAGCATTGTGAAATAAGGTGAATTATCAAATATAAAGTCAACAGCTTAACCTTACGTTCATGGAACTCCCTAAATAAACATAAGTAAAAGGATAATATGGATCATATGTCGTCCATAAGTCTAAAAATAATTTACTTGTGTTCTTCTTTGTCTATTGGGATTGATCATCCATTCCTTCGATTAGAATGAAATAATCTACATTGTAATCATCCTACTTTCTATGAATACGGTCTAGAGTCCAAAAAAGTAGTCTTTGTTTAAATGATTATTTTTCTGTCCTTCACTTCTCATGCCGATCCTCATACCGAGACCTCTTTCTGTTGAAGTCCAGTTTAGGACAGAGGTAGTAAATGATCGACACATGAGAACCTACTCATTAAATTGTAGAGATTCGGAGTTACAAGAATATACATTCTATTTCTGCTGTTGTTAGTGAGAGTATCCCAACGTTCTTAATCTCCTTTTACATTACACGAATATCCTAGGTAACATAAGATTCTAGTTTACGACTGATACAATAATAACAGTATTTATAATAAAAAAGAAAGAAATTAATTCCAAAGGAGTTTCTATGTCATTTTGTCGATGATGTTCCTCGAATGAAGTTACATACCATATCGATTCTTTGGTGACATTATGACCATTTTTGGTTTGATTCTAAGTCCCGTCCTTATCCATGTTCTTTACCACGAAATGTTTCTCCTCGTCAGGGACCTACTAATCTTGGTTTTCGACTTTTCCTTTGTTTTCGAATAAACTCTATAGAAGGGTATTTCTTTACTTGAACTCTATTGGTCACACTTCTTACAAAAGAAAAAATTGGGATTTGTAAATGAAGTCAAAGTTACATGTATTCTGACCTTTGTCTTTTGTCTTTTGTCCTTGACGTCTCTTTGAATTTCGGAACAGTCCCTGTATCCCTACATTACGGAGTAGGCGAGGCAACATCTAATGACCATAAAGACTCCAAGTTTTCAACTCATGTAGATTTCTACCTGTTAAAAGAAGAGACTTTAAGTTACGACTAATATCTACCCCCTTATGATATACCACCCTTTTGAGGTACGGTTTTTTCTTTTTTTTTTGGAGTAATCCTTTTCTTGGGACTGAATAACTCTTTGTAAAGTTATCGTATCGGTATAATAGTTATTTTACTATTTTTAAATTGTGAGTTTCCCTCTAGTTTTCGATTCATGAAACGTTTCAATCAGTTTTACCAAAGGTTCCTTAATTTTTTAGTTGAACGTTTCTGTCTTGTAATTAAGTAATTAATTAAATATTCCTCCAAATGGACTACCGTTACTATCTTGTCTTACCTTTCTTCTTAGATTGAGACTATGTACAAGACAATTGTAAACTCTGAAACTTAACACAAGTGTCGATGAGGTTTAACTTCGACTGACGTCCGTTCCGTAGACACACCACAAATTTTTGGAACAAAGAAAACTTCCGTTTCAGACATTCCTTTTTTTATTATTATTAAATTTCTGAAGTAAAAAAAAACCTTTTGACTAAGTCTCTCTTATATTGTCAATATCATGTCACACACTTACTGTAGTCGTTCTTCAGGACCTAATGACTTAGTGGAACCTCTCTCGTGAAATACTTTTTCTCTTTACTCAAACTTGTTGAAATCCAGTTTTCGTTTACTAATGTGAAGTCTAATCACTCTTTATGTTGTGACTCGTCCATGGTACGATCCTTTTCAACACGAATGTCGTCTGGGAACTCGTGTCCGAACTTGCTACGTCCAGGTAAATATACGCCCAAAAAAAGGGTGAATTGTCCATGATATCATGACGCACTCGGTACCAACCGAGTTAGGAACCTACGACTTGGTGTTCTGTCCCTCCTTCCGGTTGACTGATATTTCAATATGTAATGGAATCTGGAAAAAAAAAAAAAACGACACACCCCCAACTACGGAGATTGGGGTGGAACAAGGTCCCAGTTGACATGATAAAAGGAGGAAGATTAGACAATATTGGTTACTCACTTTGATCTCAGACGAAACTTAATATTACGGTCCGTTATAGATGTGACACTTTGTTGTCACTTTGTGATACTTCTTATAGTATATGAATGTAATTTATTTTGACTTAAATTTTATTTTGTAATGAATGTAATGGTATACATTTTATCTATCGGTTACCCTTAAACGACATACCGAGTCCTTTGAGTTTGTCCCCGTGACATAGTTGGATCTCCCCACCCTACCCTTCCCTTACCCTCCCTCCAAGTTTTCCCTCCCCTATATACATATGGATACCGACTAATTACAACTCCAAACTGTCTTTTGTTTTTTATTTCGTTAATAGGAAGTTATTTTTTTTCTACATATTTTATACGTTATACAATGTACTCAGACTCAAATTCCATTTCAATTTTAAGATCTTTAGAGTACTTTTGGTACAACGATTTATTTTTTTCAATGCGACGATGTAATTTTTGTATATTACAAATTTACAACCCAAGAATTTAATAAAAAAAGACCAATATTCATTGACCCGAAGAGACCACCGAGTCTACTATTTCTTAGTCAGACGTTACACCCTCTGGGTCCAAGTTAGGGACCCAGCCCTTCTAGGGGACCTCTTCCCTTACCGTTGGGTGAGGCCATAAGAACGGACCTCTTAGGGTACCTGTCTCCTCGGACCGTCCGATGTCAGGTACCCCAGTGTTTCTTGACCTGTACTGACTCACTGATTGTCTCGTTTATTCCTATGTTGGTTACTTTTTTAGATATTTTGTCTTTTTTATAAAATTTTTAATTACACTCAAATGAACGTAAGGAAGACAGTGGAGAATGGAGGTGGATGATGTCATAGTAATCCTGAGAAAAAAAATACTTTACTATAAATTTTACGAGTATTATTGTCTTAAAATCTACTATAATTTTTTTAATGAAACATTTGAATGTAATTCAAACAGTTGAAAGATCTCAAACTCAAAGGACCGATTGACCGTACAAAAGAGACACAAAACTGTCTCTCTCCGTATCGGTACGGACGGTATCGTAAATTGATCTAAAGGAAACCTGACACTCGAGGAACTTCCAACCCTGATATTAAACAAGTTAGGACATAAGGACCTTGGACTGTGTTAGGGATTGTATACCAACTTCGAACTCACGACTGGTTTACGTAAAATAGAGTAAACGAGAATTTTTTTGAATTCACTTATCTGAAAAGTTTATGTACACACGGACTCTGATAAGGTGACCCCCTTTTTGTCAAGGACAATTATATACGATTTTAAATAGTACATTATTTAAATATAAAGACAAATATAACGTAACCGGTTCTGAATCCAGACGATTAGTATGGGTCGACGTTCTTCAGATCCTTTACGTCAGTAAAAAGACCCACCAGTTCGTTTAACTACTAAAACATTCTTTTATATTGTGCACCCTGTACTATTATTTCGACACTCAATAAAGGTTTTAAATAAGATTACTACGATATATAGATACCCTTGTTAACGTTAAAGAATGGAAATGTTCTACGTAACCATGAACACTGAGTGAGATCTTAATAAACAAGAAAATACTACATTTTTTCTATATTCCTTGTTAATAAATTTTAATGTTTCTTTTTTTACACGATTGGAGAAAAAAGGTACATGCCGATCTTGTAATATTTATTTTCCACTATTTTAGACTTATAAATGGTACATTAATCAAAAGAGAACGATAAAAAGGTTTAGGTCCTTTGGGTAATCGGTTAAACTTTGATAGGATATATTAATACCTCTGTTCACTCCCCGTAGATCCTTTTCCGAAAAAAAGGGGACGTCTCTTTCACTTCGGGTCCTCCGACTTTTCCTTACCTACCTCTTTATTCTCTTTTTGGACCTCTAAGAACGGTTATTTTTAAGTTTACAGATCTCCCTCACTAGTTGTTATGGTATACGACGTATTCTAAGTTCGTTTCATTTCGGACTTTTGATAGGTGATGTACAAAATTAAAATCATTACTTGGTAAAGTATATATGTTTTCTCATATATTAAATATGCCCTCCATATTTTATTACAAATTTTTCGTGGATATGTGTGATGATGAAAATCTTTGTCTTGTTACGGTTATAGAAACTACTGAAGAGAAGGACAGGGCGGAGGTACTCGGACACCACTTCTGACGATGAAAGGAGGGTTATAGACACAACAGAAGGAGGGACAAGATTTTGGGGACTAAAAGTCAACCCGTGTAAAGAGTTCACAGGAACGTAGATGTTTAATGATTTAAGATCAGTCTTGTAGTACTTCTCGTCAGTAGACACGTTGGAAATCTTTGACGCGAAATCTTCCATTAAATCGTGAGGTAAGAAGATGGACACTACCACTAGGGACAGGACGGGGGACGGGGACATAGAACACTCATTCCCATTACGAGTTTTCTAGTTTGTTTTTCAGTCCTCTTCGCACCAAGGATTCATCCAAAAAGGTAATTGGTTTGTATAATAGATACTCAGTACTGTCAAATCTAAGAAAGTAAGTCAAGATTTTGGAAATTGATAAAAATAAATATTCCAAGGTTTGTACGATCTATCCGAGTGGTCAAGTTATTATTTATCTTTACCGGATTTCTGTATAACAAAACAGGGAATAATATGTCATTTACGAAGATTTTTAAAAAGTATTAATTTTTAATGTTCCTAATTCTTACTAACGTCTAAAAAAAGGACATATGAGAAATAGTCCTACATACGGAAGAGACGGTTTCATAAAAAATTTTGATACAATTACAACTTGAATTAGTACATGAAAAATACTTAGATAACTTTACTAATGAACTGAAAAGAATTACACCCAATGATGTAATTGTTTAAATATTTACAGTTTCGTTGAAAGGTAAAAAGAACTCCTTAGAACGATCTCTAAATTGTTAAAGAAACGTTTCTTGGTCTTCGACCTAAATAAAAGATATGACGTATACCGTTAAAAACGTATACATACAAACAAGAATACAAAGTGACTAAGACCAAATGATCCTAACTATTTTATAAAACAGTACAAAAAGGGGAGTTAATTGAATTTGAATATGTAAGAAGAGAAAAGAAAATCACCAAAAGGATCTCTACTGTTACGTATACATTGAATACCGAAAATCTCATATTTTGTTTAATAAGAAAAATGGTGAAGGGACTTTTGTCACCTTGTAATCTTGTGAAAATTTGAGGTAAGTGAGAGGAGAAACAATGACAACATTACGTAAATTTAAGGTATATATCAATTTTGTGATGTAATATGATGGTAATAAAAATAACAGTTGTAAATATAATGGGTATATAAATAAGAAAGGTAACAAGAAATGAAGAAAGATGTCAAGACAAAGGTATATCCTAGTACAAGGAAGAGGACAACAGTAATAATAATTACATCTAAACGACAGTTGTTTAAGGGAGGTAAAAATGAATAAACTTTGAAAACATATAGTAGTAAAAATTCCTATAAAAATACCTATATGTTATGGTCTAACTGAAAAAAAAGAAAATCGTGAAATTCTTATAAGTGGAAAAGTAGACCAAAGGTAATAAAGATGAGTCACACATACGTACGATTCAGTGAAGTCAGTACAGTCTGAGACGTTGGATACCTGGCAGCGGAGGTCCGAGGACACTAGTACCCTAAGAGGTCCGTTCTTATGACCTCACCGAACGGTAAAGGAGGAGGTCCCCTAGACGGGTTGAGTCCCTACCTTGGACGTAGAGGATATCGAGGGCGTGACCGTCTGTCCAAGAAATGGTGATCACGGGGAACCCTTCGAGGAAGATGGATCATCAATCCAGAATAACAACTGGAGTAAACTTCCATCACATAGAAAAAATGGGACTGATGAATATTATAAAAAGACACAGGAGTGAAAAATCGTCCGGAGGATACAGAACTATATTAAAGATACACAAACAATAAAAACTCAAAGTCTCTTAAACATAGGTAGCCAACTACATGACGAAATCAAAGCCTTTATGATAATAAACAAGTTTACAATGAAGGGGGGATAAAAGAAAGGAAAGAAGATCTCAGGTTATTGTATATACCAATTAAAAAAAGTGATTAAGTGTCAAGAGATTAAGACAAACACATACAAAAAAAGGATAAAAATAGAGACACGAAGATAACCTCATAAAATAGAATTATTCAGAAAACCAAGCAATTGATATAGAATATGAGGGGACCACCGAGTCTGCCATTTCGTAGACGGATGTTACGCCCTCTGGGCCCAAACTAGGGGTCCAACCCTTCTAGAGGACCTCTTCCTTTACCGTTGGGTGAGGTCATAAGAGCGGACCTTTTAGGGTACCTGTCTCCTCGGAGAATCCGACATTAGGTACCCTAGTGTTTCTCAACCTGTTCTGACTCGCTCAAGTGAAGTCAGTGAAAGTGAAATATGAGGTAATGTCGAAGGGACCATCGAGTCGACCATTTCTTAGGTGGACTTTACGTCCTCTGGGGCCAAGTTAAGGTCCCTGTCCTTCTATGGGACTTCTCGCGTATCCGATGGGTGAAATCATAAGGACTCGAAGGGACCACTGAGTCGACCATTTCTTAGGTAAACGTTATGCCCTCTGGACCCAAACTGGGGACCCAATCCTTCTAGGAGACCTCTTCCCGTACCGTTGGGTGAGATCACAAGTACGGACCTCTTACGGTACCTGTCTCTGACCTCCCGATCTCAGGTACCCCAGTGTTTTTCAGTCTGTGCTGACTCACTGATTCGTGTCGTGTCGTACGAGAATTGTCTATTCGTATTATATACGAGGTAATGATTGATATAGAATCATTGGATTAAACAGAAAAAGAGAGAACTTCCGATCAGTAGACCAGGATAGAAAACCCTACGGATCATTAAAAACTAACTTACTGTCTACCATATAAAAATTTTTAGTATTTCCGAGGTTTACTACAGTAAAAGAGGTATCTCCTAAGAGGAAGAGTTGACGATTCGTCTATTTAACGTCCAAAGAGAGGAAATTAGATGAACCCCTCACACGAGTCAATTCATACCCAACGACGGGAGTATACTGAAAGATATGAATTAAATAAGAACCGGGAAGTTCTAAAAGTCAATTCACAAACGATATAGAATGTCTGAAAAGGGATTAGGAAGTCTGGAATTCTTTTTTTAGAAATCTCATGTGACTCTCACGGTGGGAAGAAACTTCCCCAAAACAGTGACTAATAAAAAAAATTCGGATGACAAGAGACGTCGGACTCATAAATCGGTCACAATACTCCTTTTGCATTCGTATTATATACGAGGTATATATACGTTCTCATTTGCAGCTGTAAGATCCTTAGTCGCTTAATTTTACCTGACCTTACCCACTTAAATTGAGTCTACTGGTAACATAGATGATGACACCCGTCCTTAGGGAATCTTCTTTACCTAATCGGAAGTACCAGTTGTTTTCTCAGACTTTACGTCATGAACCTACGTCAGAGTTTTTGCTGTCTTACTAGAGACAAGCAGAGGTTCCGTTTGGTAAGTTATAGTGTCAATAGGTTGAGATACGGGGTTGGTCACTGCGACTTCTTCGACTTCAACTTGTCAAGATACTTCTGGATGTTCTGGAAAATCTTGATTGTAGGTTTTTTCTACAGGAGAAGTAATGTCCCCTGACCTTACGTTTTCATCCTTCGGTTCTTTGTGAACTCCATTGTCCGTTTGAACTGGAACCTTATACCTTACTTCGTCCCGTTTCTGATTATCTCAAAACGGTTCTCTTGTGTAACCAGTATCGTTTGTGGGAGAAGGTTGTTGTGTTCTCTTCTGAGATGTGTACCTGTAGTGGTCTACCAGTTGTGACTTTAGTCTGACTAATATAAGAACCGTCGGTTTCTACCTCTTCGAGATATGTCAGTCGTTTTTGTTCTGGTCCTCGACTGACACCGAGTCTAGTACTTGAGGAATAACCGTTTAAGTCTTAATTTAACTTCTTTCATCCCTTTTGGTGATCTGGTAAGTCCATACTGGATTTAGTTTAGGGAATACTGATATGTCACCTTCACTCTTTATCTAAATTACCTGATATAGACTATCTATCTCACAGACTACTTGATACCTACCTCCAAGTACTGTAACATGTCCTCTGTCCCTAGTTCTGGTAGGGGTGCCTTCTCTTTACGTTTTTTCGCTTTTCCGACAGACCCCTCCGGAATGTTTATCGACACTTTTCTTCCTCCGCTTTTCATTTCCTCTTTTCCTTTCTATATTCGTAGACTTACGTCTCAAGGTTTGTTATCGTTCCTCTCTATTCTTTCGGAAGGAGTCTCTAGTCACGTTTCTTTATCTCCTTTTCTTGTCTTACCCTTTCTGATCTCTAGAGAAGTTCTTTTAATCTCTATGGTTCCCTTGTGACGTATGTTTCTACCCGAGTTTTTTCCTGTCTTTACCATACCTGATTGTCTTCGTCTTCTAGAATTCTTCTCCACCGTTCTTATGTGTCTTCTTGACATGTTCTTTCTGGAAGTGCTGGTTCTATTAGTACTACCGTACTAGTGAGTGGATTTCGGTCTGTAGGACCTTACACTTCAGTTCACCCGGAATCTTTCGTAGTGATACTTGTTTCGATCATCTCCACTACCTTACGGTCAACTCGATAAAGTTTAGGACCTTCTACTACGACACTTTCACGACGTGAGTTATACAGTCGTTTAAACCTTTTGAGTCGTCACCGGTGTCCTGACCTTTTCCAGTCAAAAGTAAGGTTAGGGTTTCTTTCCGTTACAGTTCCTTACGAGTTTGATGGCGTGTTAACGTGAGTAGAGTGTGTGATCATCTGATTACGAGTTTTAGGAGGTCGGTCCGAAGTCGCTATTCACTTGTCACTTGAAGGTCTACAAGTTCGACCAAAATCTTTTCCGTCTCCCTGGTCTCTAGTTTAACGGTTGTAGGCGACCTAGTAGCTTTTTCGTTATCTCAAGTTCTTTTTGTAGATAAAGACGAAATAACTGGTACGGTTTCGGAAATTGACACACCTAGTGTTATTTGACACCTTTTAAGATTCTCTACCCTGAGGGTCTGGTGGACTGGACGGAGAACTCTTTGGACATACGTCCAGTCCTTCGTTGTCAATCTTGACCTGTACCTTGTTGTCTGACCAAGGTTTATCCTTTTCCTCATGCAGTTCCGACATATAACAGTGGGACGAATAAATTGACGATACGTCCCATGTAGTACTCTTTGTGACCCGACCTTCTTCGTGTTCGACCTTAGTTCTAACGACCCTCTTTATAGTTATTGGAGTCTATGAGTCTACTGTGGTGGGAACACCTCCTTGAAATCAAGGAACTTCTCCTTGATTTTTCGGGGTTACTTTCACTTTCACCTCTCACTTTTTCAACCGAATTTCGAGTTGTAAGTCTTTTGCTTCTAGTACCGTAGGCCAGGGTAGTGAAGTACCCTTTATCTACCCCTTTGTCACCTTTGTCACAGTCTGAAATATAAAACCCCCCGAGGTTTTAGTGACGTCTACCACTGACGTCGGTACTTTGATTTCCTGCGATTGAGGAAGCTTCCTTTTAATACTTGTTGGATCTATCGTATAATTTTTCGTCTCTGTAATGAAACGGTTGTTTACAGACAGATCAGTTCCGATACTAAAAAGGTCACCAGTATATAACTATACTCTCAACCTGTCACCCCTTTCGACTCCCGACTTCTTAACTACGAAAACTTGATACCACAACCCCTTCTGAGAACACTCAGGGAACCTGATGTGTCTCTAGGTTGGAAAGGTGGGATTTCCTCTAGTCAGGACCCACGAGAAACCTTCCTTACTACGATTTCGACTTTGAAGTTATGAAACTGGTGGAGTACACTTCTCAACTGAGTGACCTTTCTGGGACTACGACTCTCCCTAACCCCCGTCCTCCTCTTCCCTTGTTGTCTCCTACTCTACCGACCTACCGTAGTGGTTGAGTTACCTGTACTCAGACCCACTTGAGGCCCTCAATCACTACCTGTCCCTCCGGACCGCACGACGTCAAGTACCCCAGCGTTTCTCAGCCTGTGTTGACTCGCTGACTTGACTTGACTTGACAACTCCTTTTGTAACCAGTTTTTACAAGACTTCACTTTTGACCGGTACACAAAGTCTAGAGTTTTTTCTCGGGTTGTCGTAGGGAGTATGGTAGTAGATGATCGTTGACGTGGTTTAAACTTTTAAAGACAGTTTCGAGGTCCTGTTTTCACCAACGTCTTCTATCGATAGGATCCACAAAGGGAGACACTTGTGTATACGACTTCGTAGAGGAGATTGGTAATATAAAAAAGTAAATAAAAGTATAGAAAGTCAAGAAAAAAAAGGGGAGTCAAAAGAGTATAATTTAGACCGTACTTTCTTATTTATACATATTCCATAAGTATTCAACTTTATCACAGACAGTGTATTATTAACGAATTATTGATAATCGATAATAATAAACTGTAAGAATAATCTATAATCATAACGTTTTCCCTGTTTTAGTTCATTTTTACGTATGATTTAATACGAAAAATACTTAAAACGGGTCGTTTCCCTAGTATTGGAGATGTTTACTACTAAGATTTATTAATAGGGTTAGGAAAATGGAGATAAAGAAAATAGAACAACGAGACTGTCTTGTTCGTCACATTGTTAACGGATATTTTTGTACCTCCTATTTTTCCATACATTACTTAAGTATCTAGACCGATTCCTCCAAAGATCCGTCTTATAAATTCAATTCACGGTTAACAAGTGAATTGACGGATACTAATTCATACCTACCTCGTTACTCGAGTCCATGTTTTCCTCGATTTAAAAGTTCGTTTTAAATTTCTTTTATGTCTTGATTCTGAACTACCCAAGTTTTTATTCTGAAAGAGTAAATGTCGGTGAGGTCTGTCGTTTTCAAAGTGTGTCATTCTTTACTGTAGTCATGTTTCTAGTTTAGGTCTCGCGAGGGTCATTTTGACACCGAAGTTCCAGTCCTAGAGTCTCTACTCTGACCTTTTGGTTCTGGAATCTTTCCAAACTCTGTACAAATGTTTAGGAGCGTACATCTGTTCTCCCGAGAATTCTTAGAATTTCCACACGGAACACGATGTGTTTTTTTACGGTAATTCGTAGAAGTCCCATAATAGGGTGTCGTCGGAGTGTTTCACGTTTTGGGTTATTCCCGCACACAACTTCTCCATATGTCTATACTAAAAAGATATTACCTCAAATAAAATTACACTATGTATCCTTATGGTGTTTCAAAATCTGAACTTGAACATGATCCTGTCTTCGTCGAGTTTTACTGTTCTGGAGACCCGGAGTCAGAAAATGTCTCTCCTTCGTACGACTCTTTTGGTGATGTATAAAATTTTCCACGAAGAAAAATACCTTTTCTTTTCCAATGAGTTCCTACATCGGTCCTCAACGATTCCGTTTTGATTGTCGATTGTTACTTGGTAAAGGTCTCCTTGTCCGGGTGTAATTGTTTTGACGTTGTACGACATTGACATAAAGTCTTGACGATATAAGAAGGTAAGGGGGGACAGACTCGTCATAAAGAAGACTTATAGGGACAGAGGTCATCGTATAACCCATGGATTACTGGACCCCTCAAGGAGAAAACCATAGGATAGTAAAACGGAAAAGTATGACAAGTACCCCAAGAGTTCCGTTCTTATGACTTCACCGAACGGTAAGGGAAGAGGTCACCTGGTGTGGGTCAACACCTACACTGACCATTATCTTCGTTCTAGACTACGACATTTCTCGTTATAACGTATCCTTGGACCTTACAGTCCAGGTACTTAGTTCCGTTTAACCTTCACCAGTTTGTTCTCTGCCGTTCCCACTTACAGCTGTAAGATCCTTAGTCGCTTGATGTTACCTGACCTTACCCACTTAAATTGAGACAACTGGTAATATAGATGATGACGCCCGTCCTTAGGGAGTCTTCTTTACCTCATCGGAAGTACCAGTTGTTTTCTCAGACTTTACGTCATGAACCTACGTCAGAGTTTTTGCTGTCTTACTAGAGACAAGCAGAGGTTCCGTTTGGTAAGTTATAGTGTCAATAGGTTCAGATACGGGGTTGGTCATTGCGACTTCTTTGACTTCAACTTACCAAAATACTTCTGCATGTTCTGGAAAATCTTGATTGTGGGTTTTTTCTACAGGAGAAGTAATGTCCCCTGACCTTACGTTTTCATCCTTCAGTTCTTTGTGGACCCCATTGTCCGTTTAAACCGGAACCTTATGTCTTACTTCGTCCCGTTTCCGATTATCTCAAAACGGTTCTTTTACGTGACCAGTATCATTTGTAGGAGAAGGTTGTTGTGTTCTCTTCTGAGATGTGTCTACCAGTTGTGGCTTTAGTCTGACTAATATAAGAACCGTCGGTTTCTACCTCTTCGAGATATGTCAGTTGTTTCTGTTCTGGTCCTCGACTGACACCGAGTCTAGTACTTGAGGAATAATGGTTTACGTCTGAATTTGACTTATTTCATCTTTTTGGCGATCTGGTAAGTCCACACTGGATTTAGTTTAGGGAATACTGATATGTCACCTTCACTCTTTATCTAAATTCCCGGATCTAGACTATCTGTCTCACGGACTACTTGATACCTGACTCCAAGCACTGTGACATGTCCTCTGTCCCTAGTTCTGGTAGGGGTGCCTTTTCTTTACGTTTTTTCGCTTTACAGACAGACCCCTCCGGAATGTTTCTCGACACTTTTCTTCTCTCCACTTTTCGTTTCCTTTTTTCCTTTCTATATTCGTAGACTTACGTCTCAAGGTTTCTTATCGTTCTTCTCTATTCTTTCGGAAGAAGTCACTAGTTACGTTTCTTTATCTCTCTTTGTTGTCTTACCCTTTCTGATCTCTAGAGAAGTTCTTTTAATCTCTATGGTTCCCTTATAAAATACGTTTCTACCCGAGCTATTTCCTGTCTTTACCATACCTGGATTGTCTTCGTCTTTTATAATTATTCGCCACCGTTCTTATGTGTCTGTTTGACATGTTTTTTCTAGAAGTGTTGGGTCTATTAGTGCTACCACACTAGTGGGTAGATCTCGGTCTGTAGAACCTTACACTTCAGTTCACCCAGAATCTTTCGTAATGATACTTGTTTCGATCACCTCCACTACCTTAAGGTCAAGTCGACAAAGTTTAGGACTTTCTACTACGACACTTTCACGACGTGAGTTATACGGTCGTTTAAACCTTTTGAGTCGTCACCGGTGTCCTGACCTTTTCCAATCAAAAGTAAGGTTACGGTTTCTTTCCGTTACGGTTTCTTACGAGTTTGATGGCGTGTTAACGTGAGTAAAGTGTACGATCATTTCATTACGAGTTTTAAGAGGTTCGGTCCGAAGTCGTTATGCATTTGACACTTGAGGGACTACAAGTTCGACCAAAATCTTTTCCGTCTCCTTGGTCTCTAGTTTAACGGTTGTAGGCGACCCAGTACCTTTTTCGTTATCTCAAGTTCTTTTTGTAGATAAAGACGGAATAACTGATACGGTTTCGGAAACTGACACACCTAGTGTTATTTGACACCTTTTAAGACTTTCTCTACCCTTATGGTCTGGTGGACTGGACGGAGAACTCTTTGGACTTACGTCCAGTCCTTCGTTGTCAATCTTGACCTGTACCTTGTTGTCTGACCAAGGTTTATCCTTTTCCTCATGCAGTTCCGACATATAACAGTGGGACGAATAAATTGAAGATACGTCTCATGTAGTACTCTTTACGACCTGACCTTCTTTGTGGTCGACCTTAGTCCTAACGACCCTCTTTATAGTTATTGGAGTCTATACGTCTACTGTGGTGGGAATACCGTCTTTCACGTCTCCTTGATTTTTCGGAGAACTACTTTCACTTTCTCCTCTCACTTTTTCAACCGAATTTCGAGTTCTAAGTCTTTTGCTTTTAGTACCGTAGGCCAGTGTAGTGAAGTACCCTTTATCTACCCCTTTGTCACCTTTGTCACAGTCCGAAATAAAAACCCCCGAGGTTTTAGTGACGTCTACCACTGACGTCGGTACTTTAATTTTCTGCGAATGGGGAACCTTCTTTTCAATACTGGTTGGATCTATCTTATAAATTTTCGTCTCTGTAATGAAACGACTGATTTCAGGCAGATCAGTTCCGATACCAAAAAGGACACCAGTACATACCTACACTCTCAACCTGACACTTCTTCCGACTCGCGGCTTCTTAACTACGCAAACTTGACACCACAACCTCTTCTGAGAACTCTCAGGGAACCTGACGTTCCTCTAGGTTGGTCAGGTAAGACTTCCTCTAGTTGGGACCCTAAAGAAACCTTCCTTACTACGATTACGACTTTGAGGTCATGAAACCGGTGGAGTACGCTCCTCAACTGAGTAACCTTTCTCAGACTACGACCCTCCCTAACCCCGTCCTCCTCTTCCCCTGCTGTCTCCTACTCTACCGACCTACCGTAGTGCCTGAGCTACCGGCACTCAGACTCACTTGAGACCCTTCTACCACTACTTGTCCCTCCGGACCACACGACGCTAAGTACCCCAGTGTTTCTCAGCCTGTGCTTACTCGCTGACTTGACTTGACTTGACTAGGGACAGAGTGATAATATACAACCCATATTCAGTTTATTGATTATTGTAATCAAGTGTTTAGAAAGGTAGGTCTCTTTGGTGTGTACTCCTCGATTTGGATTTCTTGATGTGAACCCTCGGTGTGTATTTCTCAGAGTCACGTCCATGGACCTGCACTAAATTCTTCTACTAAAATTCTAAAATTCGGACTTGGATTACCCCATTACTCTACTCTTTAATCTCCACAAGTCCCCTTTTCTTCATAACCCCTACTTTGAGGTTATGAAACCGGTGGACTACCCTTCTTGACTGAGTAAACTTTTCTGGGACTACGATCCTTTCTAACTTCCACCCTCCTCTTCCCCTGTTGTCTCCTACTCTACCAACCTACCGTAGTGACTGAACTACCTGTACTCAAACTCATTTGAGGTCCTCAAGCACTATCTGTCCCTCCGGACCGCTCGACGTCAGGTACCTCAGTGTCTCAACCTGTTCTGACTCGTTGACTTGACTTGACTTAACTCCCCTTTTGTAATCCAGTAAAAATGTATACTCTCTCTACAGTCATTAACCCTTAGTCTCTACCAGTTACCATCAGGGACGACTACCGAGGATTATAAGGACGGGACCTTATCAAAGAGGGTGTTATTTAGGATGTGCCTAAGGGAAATTGGTTATTTTGGTGTGATTAAGGTGTGGTTCAGAATATTTCCTGGCTGTCGAAAGTATAAACGTAAAACCTCTTAGACCTAGTGGTCCATTTTGATGACACGAGTTCTTTTTAGACCACCTCTTCGAGGTATCCTTTCGAGACTTTAATGGATTTCTCTCTTACTTTGGGTTCATAAGATCGGGTAAGTTTTGGGATCTACTGAGGTCGAGGTCGACGGTAGAATGACATTGACATACTCTGGGGAAACCGTTCTGACTTTCTTGTTGGTGAGTCCATTAGATGTCTTAGTACTCCCTTATTTAGCAAAAATTTGGTGATTTAAACCCCTACCAAATAATACATTTTTCTCTACTGGTTTTATTCCTACCCGATTGAGACACATCGTACTCGGGTATATACGAAGATATCACTTCTTCTATGCATAGTACTAGTTAGAAACGTATGTGTGTGTACATCGTAGGTGGTGGTGGCATTGGCTCTATGTGTCGTCAAGGTTGTTGGGTCTTTAGAACCGACATGGGAAAGGACCAGTCGAGGATGGTGAACATGACTTTATTGGTGTTGACATTGAAGATAGTAACGATTGAAAATAGGTACAAATTATATATCATACATGAGAAAAGAAAGTCGGTTGTATTAAGACCCTTTGTGTAGATGTGATAACTTGTCATCAGATAGGAAAAACGACTATACGGTGTTAAGACGGCTATCTATAAATCTGACGAAATCAAAGTCTGAAATTATTTATTTCGATAATGTTACACACGATTCAACGAAGTCAACACAGGTTCAGAAACGTTGGGATACCTGACATCGGGTTGTACGAAGAGACAGGTGCCCTAAAAGGTCCGTTCTTATGACGTCACCCAACGGTAAAGGAAGAGGTCCCCTAGAAGGACTGGGTCCCTAGTTCGAACGCAGAGAATACAGAGGAAGTGACCATCCGCCCAAGAAATGGTGATCGCGATGAACCACCCTTCGATAATGTTATTAAGAATATACACAGAAAAACACATATTTACATAAGTAAAGAGGGTCCTTTCAAGGATTCTCGTCTTGACGACTTAATATTCCTATCTACATACGTCACATAAAGTGACACCAAAATTGACGTAAGGGAACTACTCATTATTAAAATTTGTAAAAATATATGAACAGGTAAACCTATAGGGAGGAGATACTTTCTAGACAAGTTTGAAGACAAAAAAATAAATTTTCTTCAAAAATGACCCCATTTTATGTGTATTTTCAAATGATAAAATTGGTAAAATTTCAAATGTTGAGACCCAATACGGATAAAATTTAACCTAACGATAAAAGAATAAAAAATCCTTATTTAAATTAATAATTACTGAAGGGAACACCGAGTTTGTCATTTCTTAGACGGACGTTACGACCTCTGGGCCCAAGTTAGGGACCCAGTCCTTCTAGATGACCCCTTCCCGTACCGTCGTAGAGGTCATAAGAACGGACCTCTTAGGGTACCTGACTCCTCAGACCGCCCGATGTCAGACACCCCAGTGTTTCTCAGTCTATGCTGATTCGTTGATTGTGGAAGTGAAAGTGTTAATAATTATATAAGTCCTATGTTGTAGAAACAACCTATATATATCTCTCTCGCTGTATGTTTATATTTGTATATCGTTCACAGAATTGAGTCACATATGAAATAACTAGAAAAACTACGACAGAAATTACCTTTATCCAAGTATTAAAATTGTTTCAGGTTTAATTGTTAAAAGGAAAATACTAATCATAACAAATATAGGACAAATTCTTCAACTGATAGGGGTTTGTGTACTTCTATAACAAAAGAAGATCAAAATAACAAGAGGAAAGTGTAAATCCAGATACTAAATGGAAGAAAAAAAGTCTTCCAATCATGTACAAACAATGAGTCATCGAGACAGTACGTAACGGACTGACATTTTAAAACTCCCAGATTTTTGAAAATAAAACACGTCAAAGACTGGGAAAGTTAGATTCGGTCATTAAAGATAATTATATTGTAAGAGTTTTTGGATCACCCAGAGTGGATATACAGTTCTACTGGGGACAGTAATCTGTTCTCCCAAAAGGGATCTAGAATAGACTTATTACGGTAGAGATAAAGGACTCAAGTCAAGTCAACAAATCAACACAGGTTAAAAACGCTGGGGTACCTGAAGCCGTGTGGTCTGGAGGGACAGGTAGTAGTTGAGGGTCTCAAATGAGTTTGAATCCAGGTGGCTCAGTCACTACGGTAGGTTGGTAGAGTAGGAGACAGTAGGGGAAGAGGGTGGAAGTTAGAAAGGGTCGTAGTCCCAGAAAAGTTTACTCAGTCAAGAAGTGTAGTCCACCGGTTTCATGACCTCAAAGTCGAAATCTTAGTCAGGAAGATTACTTATAAGTCCTGACTGAAGGAAATCCTACCTGACCAACCTAGAGAACAGTAGGTTCCCTGAGAGTTCCCAGAAGAGGTTGTGGTGTCAAGTTTTCTAGTTAAGAAGTCTCGAGTAGAAAGAAATATCAGGTTGAGAGTGTAGGTATGTACTGGTGACCTTTTTGGTATCGGAACTGATCTGTCTGGAAACAACCGTTTCAGTACAGAGACGAAAAATTATACGACAGATCCAACCAGTATTGAAAAGAAGGTTCCTCGTTCACAGAAAATTAAAGTACCGACGTTAGTGGTAGACGTCACTAAAACCTCGGGTTCTTTTATTCTAGTCAGTGCCAAAGGTAACAAAGGGATAGATAAACGGTTCTTCACTACCCTGACCTACGGTAGTAGAATCAAAAGACTTACAACTCGAAATTCGGTCGAAAAAGTGAGAGGTGAAAGTGAAAGTAGTTCTCCAAGAGATCAAGAAGAAGCGAAAGACGGTATTTCCACCACAGTAGACGCATAGACTCCAATAACTATAAAGAGGGCCGTTAGAACTAAGGTCGAACACGAAGAAGGTCGGGTCGCAAAGAGTACTACATGAGACGTTTCTTCAATTTATTCGTCCCACTGTTATATGTCGGAACTGCATGAGGAAAGGGCTAAACCTTGGTCAGACAACAAGGTACAGGTCAAGATTGACAAGGTACGGGTCAAGATTTGGACGTATGTCTAAAGAGTTCTAAAGAGTCTAAAGAGATAAAGGACCGAAGTCGATTTAACCTAGGGTCCCAGTATACGTATTAGAGAGATCGTTTTTTAACAAGTCGGTGTAGGAATCTAAGAAAGGTCTCGTACGATATATTAAAAAATGTCTTCGTACTCTTAAAGGGTTTAATAGTTTAAGACCAAGGAAAAACGAATTGTCAAAGAAGGAGTTAAATAGATATAGAAGGTTGTGTACGTACGATGTAGTTGAAGTCGGTACCGACTGAGAAACTCTGGGATACCTGACGTCGGGAGGTCCGAGGAGACAGGTACCTTAAGAGGTCCATTCTTATGACCTGGTCCAACGGGAGGAGGTCCCCTAGAAAGACTACCTCCCTAACTTGGTCGTAGAGAATGTAGAGGACGTAACCGTCCGTCCAAGAAATGGTGATCGCAGTGGACCTTAGGGTATAGGAGACTATAAAATAGATATTTGTTATTCATCTTTAGTCTGACGTTTAAGGTGTGAAACGAACTATTAAACAAATCGATTTATAGGTTCTTAAGTTACGAATGTTCAAGACTAAAGGTAAGTCGTCATCTCATAATGAGTTGGTTGAAAAGATGGTAAAATATTGTTCGTAGTGAAAGGAAGGTCAAAGATCATTGTAGAGAACTTTAGAATGGTATTAGTGGAAATTGTAAGTATAAAGAAAGATCATTGTAAGACAAGTACTGTTATGTAGATAAGAGATTCTACTGTCGTGGAAACAGAAGATAGGAGAAGTGAAGGAAGACTAAAAAGTAGTCTTAGATCTGAACTAATAATGTGTGGAGTTTTAAGAAGGTTGGACCTAGGTTTATGGGTTAGGGTTTCAGTGTAGGTGTCAAAATGTATAGATAATTTCGTCGTAGGAAGATCCTTGGTTTGAGACATAGTCAAAGGATCCTGACAGTATTGTTTGACGGTATTTAATCCACCGAATTTTAGTGTCTTTAATTAAAAGAGTGTCAAGACCTCCGGATTTCAGGTTTTGACTCCAAAATAGTCCCGACTCGAAGGAAACTTCCGAGATCCCCTCTTGACAAGGAACGTAGATAGTCGAAGACCACCGAGGACTACAAGGGATTAGGGATCGAGATTAGAGACGAAGACAGGAGTGTTTACGAAGAAGAGACAAAGAGACACGGAGGTTGGAGAGAGGGGGAAGGGAATATTCGTCTGGTCAGTGTACTAAATCCTGGGTAGGATTGGGGGTTTACTAGAATAGAGTTCTATAAGTTGAATTAATATATATGTTTCTGAGATAAAGGTTTATTCCAGTGACATTATCAAACGATCGAGATAGTATTGTTCATGGTGTCAACTCACCAAATTTGTCTTTAAATGACAAAGTATCAAACCTCCGATTTTCAGTCTAGTCACAAAGTCGTTCTGACCAAAGAAAACTTCTGTCGTTCTTGGATAAGATAAGAGGGGTCGAAGACTAAAGACGACGGGTAGAAACCACAAAGAACCAGATACTTTCTTGGTTCCTCAACTAAGACTAAAGTCAGAAGTAGAAGTGTACCGTACGTAAGACATACATATTTTTAAAGGGAAAAATATTCCTATGGTCAGTCTGACTCAATCCCAGATGGGATTAATGGAGTAGAATACAGATCCCCAATCCCACAGTTATTTACTCAAATCATCATTTCTTAGGTGGACGTTTACATCTTCTGTGTCCAAGTCATGGACCCAACCCTTGTAGGGATCCTCTTCATTTACCGTTTGAGTGAGGTCATAAGAACGGACCCTTTAGTGTACCTGTCTCTTCGGACCGTCTGATGTTAGGTACCCCGACGTTTCTTAGTCTGTGTTGACTCGCTGATTTGTTGTTGTTGACCAATCAAACACTGACGACACCAAAAAGGAGGTCTAGAACCGACACTGAGACCAAACGCACAGAGAGGTATGAAGTCCCACCGTCAAACGGGACGTTGGAGTTAAGAGACTACCCAAGTACTTTTCCGTGGTTAAAAGTCAAACAAATGGAAGAACGACATTCCTGTCCTCGTTGTTGGAAGTTCGAGAAATGTACAACCTCGACTTTGGTCTTCAGCGGGATTACATAACTTATCATACTACTAAAAATTTTATTGAAAATGTACATAAACAACGTTACTCTTATAACTAGTCGGTAGATACATGATATACAATGACCATCGCCATACGATGACCATGGGTGGAGAGTGGTAACGGGAAACATATTCGAAAAGAGTTAGTTATGGGATAATCTAATTTGTGATATCTTTTATTAACTTTATTAATAAAAGATTTAAGACGGTTCCTACAATGTATCGATCGTGTTACGGTCTACATATCCTCAATTAAATAATGTATTATACCTACGGAAGTAGTAAAATAGGGATATGTGAAAAATACACATAAAGAATCTTATTTCTATAAAAGACTGTATTGACATTTCATCGTGTGAGTCCTTTGAGTTGTTGTTATGTTATAAAATTATATTGGATGGTAGTTATCAAGTCAAAAGAGTTAACAGGGTTATTAGAAAAGGGAGGTTTTCTTAACACTGGACTTAGTATATAAGTAAGTCAACAGTTTATAGAATTCAGAGAGAAAGTTAGACTTTGTAAAGGAGTCGAAAAGAACCGAAAATACGGTGACTAAAAAAAAATTCTTATGTCCGGTCAAAAACAAAGAATTATCGTACAAAGACTAAAACCGAAACAGACTACAAGGGAATTCTGATTTAAGTCCATACATAAAGACCAGTCTTATGAATTATCACTATAACATAGTCTGGGTATCACTATGACATAGGAAGGGTATAATCAAAGATAGTGAGTCCGTTCTACCAAGAGATGGCATATCAATTCTGTTATAATTAGAATGAGGACTAGTGTGAAGTGGACTTAGGACGGGGGTCTGAAAAGTACGTGACAACTAAGAATGGGTTGGTTAAAAATGACACTCATGATGTTACTAACAGAGTAAAGTGACGAGTGAGGTGTAATTAGACTTAGGATGAGACACATTTTCAAAGAGAAAAGGGAAGGAGAGGGAGGGTAGGAGAGAGAGAGGGGGAAAGAGTAGTCTTATCTAAGTACCGAAGGATAACAAAAGGTGACCCAAGTAATAACAATTAAGAAGACTAATTGTCGGGGTCTAAACCAGTCTCCCTCACTTCGAATAAGTTTGTTCGAGAACCCAAAAACAAATAAAAAGAACTGTACGGTAGTAGTGAAAAATTTTTTACAGGGACGGAAGACCATTGTTATTCTACAAGGTCCGGATAAAATATAGGGGAGAAAGGGTTCGGACCTCAGGTCGGTAAAGAGATTGTTAGGTATAGAGGAAAGTCATCCCTTACATATCTTTTGTTCTTACTCCCGGTCCACAAGAGGGACGATAGTACCACTCAAACTCAAATCTGAACAGTATAGGTTAAACCATCAGTGATAGGTTTGCACCGGTAAATTTATTTTTAATTATCTTTGTTTTTAATTCAAGGGGACGACGTGATCAGTGTGAAGTACACATCAATGTACATAAATCGTCGATTGTATAACCTGTCGTGTCTATTAATATCTTTAAAGGTAGTAATGGCTTTCAAGATAATCTGTAATAACAAGATCTGGGAAAGTGTATCGTTTATGTGTGTGTGTGTGTGTGTGTGAAAAAAAGGTAGAGACAAGGTTAATGAGTTCACGAAAGAAATAGAACTGGGTTTGGGAAAGCTTTAAACCTAATAGAAAGGTTTAGTTAGGAAACACCACGTAAAGAATCACGGAAATTGGTTCGAGGAAGAGGTTGGGGGTTTATATGTCGGAAATGACTAACGTTTGTTTGTTTTCAAAACCAAATCGGTGACACCTTTTGTCATACCGCCAAGGAGTCTTTTGATTTTTATCTTAATGGTATTCTAGGTCAATAGGGTGAGGACCCGTATTTGGGTCTGTTTTGATATCAAGTTTTTCTATGTACCTGGGGATACAAGTGTCGTCGTGACATGTGTTATCGGTTCTGTACCTTTGTTGGACTTACAGATAGTTGTCTATTCTATTTTTCTATTTCTTGTCCACCATATTACCTTATATGAGTCAGTATTCTTTATTGTTTTATTACGGTAAACGTCGTTGTACCTAGGTTGATCTCCATTAGTAAGGTTCACTTCATATAGTCTTCCTCTTTCTGTTTATGGTATAATATAATGAATGCACATCTTTGGTTTTATACTGTTTTACTTTGACTGTTACTTTGTCTTTCGTAGTGTCTGTCTCTCTTCTCTGACCACCGACGATTTTCCCTGTGTAAACCACCTCCCTACCTCACCCTTCGAGCCCAATCGGCTACATTCGAAAATATATCGTTCCAGGAAACATCTCGTGTCTTTTGATATAAGTTATAGGATACTGTTGGTATTGCCTTTTCTTATAATTCTTTTTTATATATACACACACATATTGACTTAGTGAAACGACTTGTAGTCTTTAATTGTGTTGTAACATTTAGTTGATATGACGTTATTTTTATGACTAATTTTTTGTAGACCCAATAAAAACAGTAATGGTTACATTTATAATTAACCATTTTTGTACCCGAAACCTTAGTCTGGATAAAGAATGATCGATATACTGGAACCCTTTCAAGGAATTAGAGGGATTTGAAGTTAAAGACGTAGATTTCGACCCTAATTATTACGGAGTATATTGATATACAAACTTCTGATTTTTTTTTATTATATAACTTATACGAATCGTAATACTCACCTTATACTATTTAATATACCGGATAATCATTACTCTTATAATCTGAACAAAGAGGAAACAAATGACTTTCAAAATTTAACAAGTGAAAAGGTTCGGTTAGAAATGTAATGATTCCGTGTGTGTCATCCAATCGTTATGACTCGTTTAGAAGATTTAATAAGTTTATCTAAGGAAGGTCAATCTTATAATTCTGGATAAATACACACTTTAAAGAGAATCTGTTAAGATAAATGTTGAGACTTTAATATTTTAGTTAAAGTTTATAAATAACGAATATTGTTCAAATTTATTTTTAACAATTTATTTCATATTAAAGAATATATTTTTGAAATTTATTTTATAAAAGGATAATCCAATTAATACATTTTAAAGACTTTTGAGACTTTATTTTGAAACTTTTTAAAGTTCAACTCTCTCGTATGATCATTGACTTGATGTTTTACCGTTTTTAGTTTAATAACTATTTTTAATTAAGCAGTCTTAAGTATTAGGATAAATATTTTCCTAGGATATTTTGGTTTAAACTTTAAACAAAGATTACTTTGTTTCGTAGAACTAAAAAATTATCTTTATATAAATTTTTATCGATTACATCATTATGAGTTTTTATTATGATTTCGTTTCTATTTAAGGAAAGGAGACTGTATAATAAATTTTATATCTTTTTCTCGAACAATATGGATTACTATTGATCTCTACTGAATAAAATGGGAGGTAGTGTCAAATAAATTCTATACATGACTTTCTACATTTGGATTATAAAACGATTATTTACTTTTTGTACGAAAAGCTTTACTTACGAAAATCACTTCGTATAAAATAAACATTTTTTACATTCGTACCAGTAGATTTGAAAGTGACGAATATACTTTTTCCCCACGAGTAGTTTAACTTGTTTATGCTTTGGATTTTTCCTTTTGTTACAGTAAAGGAGGTTTTATTGATGTCGGGACAGCTAAAAATGGAAAAAGAAATGATTCGTTTTCTGTTTATATATTGAACGAACACAGAATAATGGGAATGGTCATTTCAAAATTTTAGTTGAACTATACATTAAAAGAAAGTCTAATCAAATTTGTACTAAATTTTTTTATCTTTACACTCCTAAAGTTTTATGTGACGATACAATTTTTTTCAATAATTTAGTGTGAAGATTTATTGATACATGTTAACAAAAGGGTTTCCGTTGGAATGGACACCTCAGGTTATTTTACAACCCGAGTTAGACATCTCAAAAGCAAACACCTTTGAGACTTCACCGGAACAAGCTCGACGACATGAGTACTATCAGTTCCTACCTCTAAAGTTAGAACAGGACAGAAAAGAGGAAAAGAATGACACGAAGACCAATTCATTGGTCGATGACCTCCTTCTCTCGAGTAGATTTAAGAGACTTCGTGACTTTACGGTACTTTATTAACCCCTCACCTCCCTTATTTTGTTTTGTTTGTTTGTTTCTGTTTCTTTTGATTTACATTTAGTGGAACTAGATAATACTGTCTCCTCGTAATTAAAATCGGTTAAAACACCATTGTTGACTACTTTCTTAGTTATAATTACCTTTAATGTAAAGTTCAACACTTTTGTCTTAGACATAAAAGAGGACGTTTTATTTATAGGGTATCCAATCTCTACGAGTGTATTTAAGTGATCATGTTACATTTAAAGTGACATTTAGTTATTAGTACTTATAATGTCACAATTTTCATAGATGTAGTTTAAGAAAAAGTTATTCCCACTTAAATGTGTCCTAACATCTAAAATTTTTCCGATTTCAGAGTAGTGATGTAGTAATCGACGAGAATGTATTCGTAATGTATAGAAAGGTCCCTTAAGACTTTGTTTCTACGTTAGACAGATGTAAAATTCTTAAAAAATTTTGAAGGCTACTGTGTCTTCTGTTTGATATTTTATAAAATAGTCTAGTGTATTTGATGTGTACTTTTATTTGTATTAAAATATTAATAGGGAGTATAATTAAAAATTTATAAATAAATTTATAAAATCTTGTAGTCCTCCCTCAAATACGAACAATAGTGTATTTAAATTGAAATAAATATGGTCATATAATGTATATTTTATAAGTCGAAAAGTCCGTGATATTAGATGGTCAAGTTGGAATAAATATATTTGTTTTCGATCGGTTGAATCGTAAGATTCTGTTCACTTAGATATACACGATAACGATTAGTGTTTATTTAAGGTTTACACGATAAACCAAGTTTATCTTAGTCACAAATTTCCATTTGTATTCTATGTCAAAAAGATATCGACACAGTGACAAAAACTTATAAATATCGACATTTTATAAGATAATAGAAAGTCTATTTCGTTCATTAAGTTCTTATGAAATATATCATCTTTGTTTGATCTTTATTTCCATGGACTTAACGAAGACAACCACTTTGGTTTTCTCTTATTATTTTATACCTTAAACCACTAATGTATGTTTATATATTATCTCATACAGATAACGGTCTGGTCATCATATCCCTTTTTTTAGACTACTATTTATAAAATAAAAATTTTATAATTGAAGTCAGAAGTCTTTCGAGATCAGTACCTTCAAAATTAATAGTCAATTATTTATAAGATTTCTAATAGATAGACTCTTTCCAAATTCTAGATGATTATGAGAGTTTAATAGTCCAGGTCAGAGTATGACTACAATGAAAAACATTATATAGTATACATACTGACTGATATTTTTGGACTTTACATATTTCACGGTTCAATGTCAGACGAGAACTCTTTGGTCGGAAACTCGACCCGATGGTGCAGTTCCCATTTGTCTTCCGTGTCCACTATCGGTCATAGTTCAATCCATGATTCTTGTAGTTCAAGTCTTCACTTGGTTCCAGTCCTTCTTCTGGCCAATGTCATCCACCAATCATGATCTCCACTAGTGTAGTCCTCTCCCTCCTAAGTCCTTCTCTCCTCTAGATCGTGTTTTCCACCGAGAAGGTCGTTCACTCTTTATAGGGATCCGTCTACTGAGACCGAGGAATTTTCTCTGTAACGAACCCATTACAGATCCCTATTACTTCTCAAAAATAGGATCGTCAGACCTTGTGTCAATTGGTCAAGAAAGGAGACAAGTCAAGAGATCAACAATTACCCTTGAACAAAGGGGAAGGGACGTCCTCCATATTCCTCCACTAGGTGATAGAAGAGTTGACTTACTGCAGAGAGTCGAAAACTTTACCACTCTCCGAGTGTCCGATCAAATTTCTATTTGCCTTTCGAATAGTAAACACAGGGATTTACAATATAAAAGTTCAAAGTTTCTGATTATGTCATAGTAACCTTTTTCGAGTGGTTTCAACCGTGAATTCATTAAAATATTTATTAACTACTTTCACTTTGACAATCCGTGAGACAGCACAGTCTGAGAAACGCTGGGGTACCTGACATCGGGCGGTCCCGTAGAAGGGTTGGGTCTATAACTTGGAAGTAGAGGATGTGACCGTCCGTCTAGGAAATTGGTGACTCGGTGAACCCTTCGACAACATTTCCCAATAACGTTTGGTGACTCTTTTGAGTGAATAAGACGGGTTACCAAATGTGATTTCTCTTGTTTAGAATGACTTTTCCTCTTGTTCTCCTTTAATAAACCTCCTGTTGTTTTGCGACGGATTCCTGATATTAGGTTCCAATAAAAAGGAGAGTCCTCTATTATTAGGTTATGGATTGTGATCATCATTTCTTGGACGGACGGTTACGTCCTCTACATTCTCTGGGCCCTCCTCCTCCTCTTTTGGGTCCTTCCTTTTTTGTAAAATTATTCTCAGTTCCGATTCAAAAGGGTGACTTAACACCTATGTAGGTCCTTTGGGGTCTTTGACTCTTATGTTATTCGGTGACGGTTCATGGTAGTATTAAAAGTATTTTTAATAGTTATTTATAGTTGTATATTAAAACTTTATCGTACGAATGTTTACCCCATCATGGTCCATTTCTGTGTTTAGTGTGAGGAAATCTAAAGATTGACCTTCGAAAACAAGTCTCTTGTTATTTTTAGAGGTTTTCCTATCGGATCCCGGAGACACATTATCCGTCTATCATGTTAAACCGAAATTTTATTTGATTTATTAACTCCTCCCCCTTCTTTACTCCCACCAAAAACCCGAATGTGAAAAGAGGTAAAGATAATGGTGAGAGAATTAGGTTCGAAAAAAGACGGTCTTAAGGAGGAATATGGGAACGTTGACGGGGGTGGGTAAGTGTGAAACAAGGTAGGTCAGGGAAGATTAGAAAGTCCTTTTGTTTAGACCAGGACAGAATGGGAAAGAAGGGTACGGATGTGACGAATTTTAGAGAGTTTCGGAAGAGTAACGAGAACTCTTTTCATGAATTTAGGAATTACCTTTTCCGGGACTAACCAGACGAGAGAGTCGGAGGAGTACATAGTGTGAGGGAGAGGAAGGGACACAAAGTCGGTGTAACGACGAAAATTAAGGTTTATTGAGTGTGAACGAGGTCATGATCTGGTTGATATATATTATAGACGAAGGTCCTTAAAAGAGTGTAGGAGGAAGTGAATACATTAAAGGTTATTGGTAAACCGAGAGTCAAGTTTTCAATCATGGAGTCCATTCAGAGACTCGGGAACGTATCAGAGAGGTTTCTGTCTCAGTTTAAAGGGAAGACTCAAGACTATCATGGTAAGTGGAAAAGAAGTGTCATAAAAAGTACTACGGTTAAAATGTTAATAAACACAATGATAGACTAATCACAGAAAAAGGAAAAGATTTTGACATTCATTATCTCTCTGACACAAAATTGAAAAATAGTCTTCAAGGACTATAATATGAACCGTATGTTGTTTACGAGTTATTTATAAATATCTTACTTACCCCTTTACATGTGTATATATGTAAAAGTCTAAATAGTGAGGTCGAGACACGAAACGTGTCCCATAAATATATTGTGGTGTATTACACTTTCACAATCGACGAGTCAGTACAAGCTGAGGAACGTTGAGGTACCTAACATCGGGCGGTCCGAGGAGACAGGCACCTTAAGAGATCCGTTCTTATAATCTCACCCAACGGTAAAGGAAGAGGTCCCCTAGAAGACCTGACTCCCTGACTTGGGTCCAGAGGACGTAACGTCCGTCTAAGAAATGGTAGACTCGGTGACCCCTTCGGGTATTGAATATACCCTTCGTAGATTGTGACGTATGGAGTGGACTTATCAAATCACTTACTCATTTGTACCTTATAATATCAAATTCTCGGTTTTCTTCGAGATTTATCTTCCAATATTCTCACGTAAATCTTTTTATTCTGTATAAATGTGACGGAACTTAAGGTAAGATTTAGAGAATTAAAACTGAATGTTTTCAATCAAAGACTATCATTCGATACTACATGGAATAAAATAGAATATTAGTATATACGGGTAATATTTACACATTCATATTATTTCGTCTACTTTCGACATTCTATAAAAATAAACATTTTCTTTTTCGTACCTATTTCAAATTAAAAAAAGAAGATTAAATTTTTCACGTTTTACTGGTTCTCAAAATAGCTTCTTTTATAAGGTTTTCAGTACTCAAGTACAAAATAATTGTGACGGATTAAAAAGATTATCATTACTGAAAGACTATATTGACTAACAGATAATGTTAAGATCTTTTAGAATCGTCAATTCTATAAATACTTATTGCTGTCCGTAAGTTAAACGAAAATGTCTCTTATTTACCTTAAAAGTTCACTTAAAAAATCAATTTTAAAATGAGACTAATGATGTCTTTGGTTTCCGGGTCTTCACTTCGTAAATTAGAAAATTGACTATAAACTTATAATTAAGGATGGTTTTAGTGAAAACGTTTATTTGTTTTTAATTATTTTGTTAGATTTCTATACCCGAATATCCCTGTATATAAACGATTCAAGAACCACAGTAGAACCACCACCTCTTTTACCACTTATTTATGCCTTCTTGTCAGATAAAAGTTAGACAAAATATTATTTGAGTTACTTTCTATCAGATCCTAAAAATCATTGAACAAGTTCATAAAGTATTGAAAAACGGATTCGGTTTCATATAAGAATTTTCCTGACCTTAGTAGTAATATTACGAGTTTACGAAAATCATTTATTCTTTGAAGACCCGGACCGAGATTTAAATCTTTCGATTTTGGTATTTTTGTGTCTGTTCTAAAGTATTTCAATAAAAATAGAAGATTAGAGTTCTTTATCGTCGTCTTTTGTTCATAAGTTGTGTCTTAAAATTTTATGACAAAATCATGAAAAGTTGTAAAGGGGGTGTAAGTACATGAGAATATGATTTGTGTGAATTCTTTTCGTCTTGAGTTGTACTCCTTCTTTTAATCTTACACATAATAGATTCTCTAATACTATCGGACGGTCAATGGTTAGATAAGAGTATGTGTTTATAGGTATGAACGATATACCCCGACTTCTCATAACAGTGTAAATGTAGATGGTCCTTGGAGTCTAACACTGGGATGAACGTTTGTGTCTGAAAGTCCACACTAATTACTCCATTTTACTACAGTCTCACCTAATCCCACCGGGATTCAGGTCAGTGACTACAAGAATATTCTTCTCTGTTTCTCAAGTCCTTCTCTAGGGTCCCTTATTGTAGGAGTGTACACTTCTGTCTTCTCTTTACAGGATATTCGGTTTTTACGGTTTCTGACGGTCCTTGATGACCTTCGGTCCTTTTACGTTCCTTCCTAAGACGGAATTTGGAAGTCTTTCTCGTGCCGGGACGGACTGTGGAACTAAAAGTTGTAGATCGGAGGTCTTGACACCTTCTTTTTTTTAGAGGATATAATTCGGTGTGTGAAACACGACTAAACAATATTCTAGGGATACTTTGACTGTATAAGTATTTCATGTGTGGATTCTTAGTGATAAAAACGTATTAAACATTAGAGATAAAGTTCAGATGAAAAGCAGAAGATCTCAAGAAACTACTGGAGTTGGATATCGTCGATTTCATCCGCCGTTGTAAAAGGTTTGGAAGGGACTACGGGTCTCAGGACGGTTATCAACTTAAATGATAGAAAAAAAAAGAACTGCTATAAACCTCTTTACTTGTGTAATAAATGAGTCTATATAAGACTATAAAATTTCTTTAATGTATTTTATCCTGAAATATCTTTGAGTGATGTTGCCGGATCATCCCCGTAATGAACAGAAGGTGTACCGTTTTTGTTCGTAGAGAGAGTCTACTGGTCACCTAGCTCTAGGTCCGTAATGGATGATGTATCTCTTTTGTCACGGAACTGGTCGGGTAAAAGGGATGAGATCCTTAATTCATCCTTTCAATGTGGGGGGGGGGTAAGTGAGTTTTTATGTTCAGAGAAGTTGACGTCGTTCTTCTTTTACGACCTTATGTGACATTTTACTGGAAGATTTAATCTACACAGAGATTTTTTTGAAACTAGAGACCAAGGAGACGGAAAAGATTTAGGTCGAACTTGTAAACCTGCAAGAACAAGTACATGACAGCTTCGGAGTGAACCTCTTAAAACTCGTAATAAAACGATCACGCACTCTACTCACGTTAACACGTAATCAAACTCATAAGAAACCGTAACGGAAAGAAAGTCTAACCCTACTTTTGACTGGAAAAAGTCAAGTTACCGGTACCGACTCAGAAGGTTTAAACAACCGTATACCTCATGTTGTGAATGTAAACCAACAATAACAACTATTGTCGTAGTAGAAAATCCTAAACTTTATGAAGTCGACCTTAACGTAGTGAAAGTGATCGAAACAACGTCACTACGAAATATTCCGGGTCAACTGAAGTGTGAGGTCCTACAGACCGAGATCCACTCACTAGTGTAGTAGCACCAATAGACCCAGTAATCTAGTAAAAGTATATCAAGAAGACACATAAGAACGGTGGAGAAGAATTATAGAAGACGAAGACAATCCAGGTATGGTAAAGACAGGAAATAACACGGGTAGAAACGTACTTTACAAGGGAATGATAGAGATTAAAAGAACTCCTCTAGAGATCAGAGAGGGTAAGATAATAAAAAAAGATACACACCTAGTACTGTTTGACCTTTTAAGAAGTTCTCTACCCTCATGGTCTGGTGGAATGGACGGAGGACTCTTTAGACATATGTCCAGTTCTTCGTTGTCTTGGTCTGTACCTTGTTGTCTGACCAAGGTTTAACCCTTTCCTTATACAGTTCTGACATATAACAGTGGACGAATAAATTGAATATACGTCTCATGTAGTACGCTTTACAGTCCGACCTACTTCGTGTTCCACCTTAGTTCTAACGGCCCTCTTTATAGTTATTGGAGTCTATACGTCTACTGTGGTGGGAATTCCGTCTTTCACTTCTCCTTAATTTCTTTTCTCGGAGAACTACTTTCACTTTCTCCTCTCACTTTTTCGACCGAATTTCGAGTTATAAGCCTTTTGATTCTAGTACCGTAGACCAGGGTAGTGAAGTAGCGTTTTCTACTCCGTTGTTACCTTTGTCACTGTCTGAAGTAATAGAACCCGAGTTTTTAGTGACATCTACCACTGACGTCGGTACTTTATTTTCTACGAACGAGGAACCTTTTTTTCGTTACTGGTTGGATCCGTCGTTAATTTTTCGTCTCTGTAATGAAACGGTTGTTTTCAGACATCAGTTTCGATACCAAAATGGTCATACCTACACTCTCTGTCTGGTATTTCTTCCGACTCGCGGTTTCTTGACTACGAAAACTTGACACCATAACCTCTTCTGGGAACTCTCAGGGAACCTGACGTTGCTTAGATAGGATTTCCTTTAGTCAGGACTTATCAATGACCTTCCTGACTACGACTTCGACTTTGTGGTTATGAGACCGGTGGACTACCCTTCTTAACTGAGTGACCTTTTCTGGACCTACGACCCTTTCTAACTTCCACCCTCCTCTTCCCCTACTGTCGCCTACTCTACCAACCTACCATAGTGGCTGAGTTACCTGGATTCAAACTCCTTTGAGGTCCTCAACCACTACCTGTCCCTCCGGACCACACGACGTCAGGTACCCCAACGTTTCTCAGTCTGCCTTGACTCATTGACTTGACTTGGTTTTTTTAATTCAATAAATGGATGAGACTTTTTAATTCCATGTAGAAACGTGTTGGTAATTTTACCTTTTCTTCATAAAGTTCACATTTTTGAGTCTATATGATAACTTTATTCTATATTTTGAAGGTCATCTCGAGTTGTTACTTTTAATACATATTTTACTATCTTTCCTTTATTTGAGACTCGTTATCTTCACTAAAGGTGAAAGAAGAACTATCGAATACTTAAAAATTCAATAACATGTTACTTGAATATAATTAAAATATTCTTGTGATTTTACAGTCGATATTAAAGTCAGCAAAACCGTAAGTCAAGTCAAGTCAACGAGTCAGCACAGGCTAAGAAACGCTGGGGTACTTAACGTCGTGCGGTCCGGAGGGACAGGTAGTGATTGAGGGTCTCAAGTGAGTCTGAGTGCCGGTAGCTCAGGCACTACGGTAGGTCGGTAGAGTAGGAGACAGCAGGGGAAAGAGGAGGACGGGAGTTAGGGAGGGTCGTAGTCTGAGAAAAGGTCACTCAGTTGAGAAACGCACTCCACCGGTTTCATGACCTCAAAGTCGAAATCGTAGTAAGGGAGGTTTCTTTAGGGTCCCAACTAGAGGAAGTCTTACCTGACCAACCTAGAGGAACGTCAGGTTCCCTGAGAGTTCTCAGAAGAGGTTGTGGTGTCAAGTTTTCGTAGTTAAGAAACCGTGAGTCGGAAGACGTGTCAGGTTGAGAGTGTAGGTATGTACTGGTGTCCTTTTTGGTATCGGAACTGATCTGCCTGGAATCAGCCGTTTCATTACAGAGACGAAATCTTATACGATAGATCCAACCAGTATTGAAAAGAAGGTTCCTCATTCGCAGAAAATTAAAGTACCGACGTCAGTGGTAGACGTCACTAAAACCTCGGGGGT
>SJYO01016970.1:35108203-35273254 GCA_006410555.1 Capra ibex | reverse complement strand
CTACGGTACTAGAAGTAAAAGACTTACAACTCGAAATTCGGTTGAAAAAGTGAGAGGTGAAAGTGAAAGTAGTTCTTCGAAAAATCAAGGAGAAGTGAAAGACGGTATACCCATCATAGTAGACGTATAGACTCCAATAACTATAAAGAGGGTCGTTAGAACTAAGGTCGAACACAAAGGAGGTCAGGTCGCAAAGAGTACTACATGAGACGTNGTCGGAACTGCATGAGGAAAAGGATAAACCTTGGTCAGACAACAAGGTACAGGTCAAGATTGACAACGAAGGACTGGACGTATGTCTAATCCTTGAATATTATGTAAAATTTCACCGATAAACTCTTATTCTCTGAATCCTTTGTATTGATGGTTTACATTATGTCTAAAACAAACCCAGGACTAAGATTATTTAACAGGTATTTTTCTACTAAAACTCTGTTGACCGTTTTATACTTATACCTATCTCTTAAAAAACTACTACTATTTAATACTGATTTTATAATATTCTTATTATTTTTTAATCGTCTACTATTGTTGTACCACCCATACAACTTTTTTTCAAATGGTTTCTTTATTTACTTTCAAAAATATCAATTTTATAGTTATTTTAAATAAAAAAATTCAGGTATCCTTTTTTTATATAGTCCTTCTCTTTATCGACTTTATAACTCTTGATAAATTCGATCCTTATTCGATTAAGTGAAAAGATACGAAAGATATACAAGTTCAAAATGTATTTTTTCGAACTCTCCTTTTCTCTAGTTTATAACATCTCGGTAGACGGTAAGGGTGGAGACCGAGAATTAAAGTTCTCGTGAAAAATCTCATATTTCCGTTCCTCTGATCCTTCGGTTATACTCTTGATATAAAAAAGATTTACACTTCACTTTCACCGAGTCAGTACAGGTTGAGAAACGTTGGGGTACCTGATTGTAAAGATTGATTGGATGTCGAACCCTCATGTAGAGTCTAAGAAGTCATATTAGACACTCGACAAAAAGACTGTATATCTTATATCAAACTTTATCTCTGAAAGATTATAAAGTGAAAAAAAAAGTAAAATTTCCTTTTACACGCTTCTCTTTTTTTAGACTTTTTAAGATTTTAGAAAAAAATTTAGGAACGTAGATTTGTGTTTATATCGTAATCCTTTTTTTAAACTAAAAAAAGGAATTCAGAGAAAAAAAGGGGGATATTTTAGTATGGGGATACTCCCAGATTCTGATAACGACAAGTTAACCATTCAGCACAGACTGACAAACACTGTGGTACCATAGTGTTACTAAAACTATAGGACTAAAAAAGGTAGATTGTAAGATTTCCTTCATGTAAGGATATACTGGTGTAGAAAAAATTATGTCTAGTAAAAAAATTATCAATATACTGTACAGAAGGACCTTTTAGGGTACCTGCCTCCTCGGACCAACCGACGTCAGGTACCCCAGCGATCCTCAGTCTGTGCTGACTCACTGAAGTGAAAGTGAAAAGTGAAAGTACGAAACCTCTTCCTTTACCGTTGGGTGAGGTCACAAGAACGGACCTCTTAGGGTCCCTGCCCCCGTGGACCACCTGACGGTAGAGACCCCAACGTGTCTCAGTCTGTGTTGACTTCGGTGAATCGTCGTCGTCGTCGTACTGTACAGAAGGTCACCAACATAGTGTTAAATTTGTAAAAGATGTTGTAATTCAAATATAATTATCTCTAATTTTCCCTTTTCATTTCAAAAATGTTTTCTTTTATTTAGGATGACCATAATGAAACTTTTGTGTAGTCCTCTGTGAAATAAAGGAATAACTATAACATGTAGATCGACTATGTTATAAATTACAGTGACTTTGAGTTTTAATACAAACTTTTGAAGTCGGATCTTAAACGATTGTTACAAAAGAGTATTGACTCTTCACTGATAACTTTTATAATACTTCCATTCTCTTAATGAAATATACACTAATCAAATAGTCAAGTTGACGTCAAAAAGTTAATACTACGGGTCAATCTTTCTTAGTAATGTAAAACACTCTATTAATAGTAAACACCTTTATTTATCGTACTATTACTAAGTAATCTTAAATTAAAGTATAGTATAAGACCCTGGGTAATTTCGTTTTGTTGTTGTTTTTAAGATCTGTAATACAGTTCATCTTTAAGTGAAAGGGTCTCTATTATGGGGTACCCCATTTACTTCTACATGAATGTTGTAAAATAGAAGTAAAATCTCATACTCTAGATTTTTGTTTATTGTTAGAGATACTACTATTTTACATTACGAAGTAAACAAACTTCTAAGTCAGAAAAGTCAACGAGTCAAGGACCACTGAGTAGAATTTGGGACGACGGTTCTAATTGTTTCGATTCTTTTGTTAAGACTGAAGACCCTCTATGACGTTAATTGATTCTCCACCCCCAACCCTTAGTTACTTATTTTTCACCCGTTTGTCGACGGGACTTTTTATTAATTGGTTCACTTAAATGAAATCTGTATGCTTGTCTAGTAATCCCATAATATTTTTAATGGAATTTATGAAGCTTTTTCAACATTGTTTGTAATTCAATATACGCCAGGTGATTTATTGTTGTGTCTTATCCATTGGTTTGAAATTTTTTTAGTTTTAAATTTAAAGAAAGTGAAAGTACGTGACTTCTTCCTTTACCGTTGGGTGAGGTCATAAGAACGGACCTCTTAGGGTCCCTGCCCCTTCGGACCACCCGACGGTAGATACCTCAGCGTGTCTCAGCCTGTGTTGACTTCGCTGAATCGTCGTCGTCGTTGATATATATATATATATATACTACACTATATTTCGATCTTACTCTTACGAAATAATCTTCGTGACTGCTCAAATGAATAGATAATACAGGTTCATATGTCTTATGTCGACTTTCACGTTTACGGAAAATTTATTGGTTTTTTCTAGAGTTACTCAGGTACCTACTTTCGAGTGTGGACAATGATAATTCTCTCTCCGGAATAGAAAATGAAGTCTTAGAGAATAATCTCCTGTCCATGAAGATGGTAAGACTGAAATAGACTAAAAGATCAGGTCTCAATTTAATCTACTCTCCTTCGTCTTAACGTCCTCCGTCGTACGTTAATTGTTGTATAGTTAGACTGATACTGTCTCTTTTTCGTTTATTCATGTTTTATAAAACTCCCCTTACGACTAATGGACATTCTTTAGGATTTTCTATAAAGTAAGTAAGTTTTTCATAAATAAGTACAGGTACAATACTGAGACTACATCTACAGTTCTTTTATCGTCAATTCTTCTGTCTGGTCCTAAGGATGACAGTGCCTCGAATGTAAGAGTAGGTCCTTCCATCTATTATTTACTCACTTTTTGTTCTCATTTTAATATAGTGCGAAGAGAGTAAACTAGGAGTGTTATTGGGTCGTTCGTTTGATAAACGTAAAATTGACACTAAATCTTTCAACGGATTTTAGTGTTACGATGGTTCAAGATGTCAACCCTGACTAGAGTCTGGGTAGATTAAAGTCTTGATAAATTGTTACGTTACTCAAAAGAAGTATCGTGAACTGGTCCTAAAATTAAAATGAAAAAATAAATTTTAAAAAGAAGTGTAAAACAGACACCGTACACCCTAGAATCAAGGGACTGGTCCCTATATTAGACTCGAGGGACGGAACCTTCGTAACTGAAGGTAGTCGCTCTGACGGTTCCTTCAGGGTGGTCCTAAAAAAAAAAAAAGTCAGAAATGAATTTTTTAAACATAAATACATAAATAAACGAACACGGTCCAGAATCAACACCGTGTGTCTTATAAAATCAACACACACCCCCTAGATCGACGGACTGGTCCCTAACTTGGTCCCGGGGGACGTACTTCTTGTACCTTAGAAACAGTGATCTGGTAGTCCCTTCAGGGTCCTAAAATTTAATGTGTAAATAAACACACCAAGAAGTCAACTATGGTAAAAATGGGTCAATTTGAGATATGGTATTCCAGTCTCTGGTGTGGACCAAAACAAGTTGTAGTATTGGGTTCGGTTAGGTTACGGACCGTGGGACATAGTGAATCATACATAAACGATTGATAATTCACTTAAGAAAGTAACTATATGTTAATAATTAGAACTATCAGACACTCCTACACCTGTGTCCCTACTCGGACTCAATAGTTTCTTTTTGATTCTACTCCTAGTAGGTTCTTTCCGTTACACATTATTTAAACTGAATCAAGAATGGTTTACCGAATAAACTTTCAAAAACTATGCACTCATCTTAGTAGTAAGGAGGATAACAGAACCCATGAAGAACGGTATTATTTAAGATATAATACGAAATTTCAATTATTTTACACAACTCATTAAAGAGAAATAAGTGATTTAGAGATCTATATTCCATTGTATTTTGTGGCTTTCGTTTCTTGTTATCACTACAATGTCTCTATATGTAAAATTCGACATAACTCTGAAAAGACAAAAATAAAAAGTAAACAAACTTATTTACCTTAAGAAATGTTTATTTGTAAACTAACTTCTGATAATCGTGATCTTTGATGAAATCTTTTCTAAACATAGGGTCATTTAAATCTTAATTTTTTTACGTTACATTTCTTTAATTGACTGAACCGGTTCCAGTGTTTTACAACTTTTGTTTTTCATGTACTTTTTTCATATACACATGAAGGTATTAGAGTTCAAGAGATGTTTGTTGATTTAATTTTCGGTGATATTAATTCTTATTTGTTTTCAATTTTGGAAAACCCCCCCTCTTTCCTCTAATTTACAGGGTTCCGTCAGAAAACTCTTCCATACAAAAGGATTACATTATACTTTTATTTTGTATTATTCTCTTTTTTTGCGTTATCACACAAATAGGAGTTAAATTGTCATGAACCAAATTAATGTCTCAGGGTTTGTTTAATCCATCTGGTTTTTGTTAAGTCGTTGTAAAATGCAAGGGTTCTCTATACTGTTTTTTATCTACCAGGGAGTCACGGAGGATCGTGGATGCACTGGTCACAGAAGTCATTATCGACCGGATATCCCAAATGACGACAACAACGAGTCAACGACTCAGCTCAGGTTGAGAAACGTTGCGGTACCTGATATCGTGTGGTCCGAGGAGACAGGTACCCCGAGAGTGTCGTTCTTATGACTTCGTCCAACTGCAAAAGAAACGGTACCCTATAAAGGTTTGGTCCCTAACTTAGACACAGAAGACGTAACCGTCCGTCTAAGAAATGGTGATTCGGTGGTCTCTTCGTACAAAAACCACAATGAAAGAGTAAAAGGAATGGAATAACAAGACCCAGGAACACGAACTGATATAAACTGACACGACTAGTCCACGGGAGTTTTTTACTGAAGAATCCTAAAGGACCGGGATTAGTTTAAGTAATATAAGAAACGTCGGTTTCTACCTCTTCAAGATATGTCAGTCGTTTTTGTTCTGATCCTCGACTGACACCGAGTCTAGTACTTGAGGAATAATGGTTTAAGTCTGACTTTAACTTCTTTCATCCCTTTTGGTGATCTGGTAAGTCCATACTGGATTTAGTTTAGGGAATACTAATATGTCATCTTCACTCTTTATCTAAGTTCCCTAATCTAGACTATCTGTCTCACGGACTTCTTGATACCTGCCTCCAAACACTGTGACATGTCCTCTGTCCTTAGTTCTGGTAGGGGTTCCTTTTCTTTACGTTTTTCCGTTTCACCAACAGACTCCTCCGGAATTTTTATCGACACTCATCTTCTCTTCGTTTTCGTTTCCTCTTTTCCTTTCTATATGTCTCAAGGTTTCTTATGTTTCGTCTCTTTTCTTTCACAAGGAGTCACTAGTTACTTTTCTGTATCTCCTTTTGTTATCTTACCCTTTCTGTTCTCTAGAGAACTTCTTTTAATCTCTATGGTTCCCTTGTAAAGTACGTTTCTACCCGAGTTTTTTCCTGTCTTTACCAGACCTGGATTGTCTTCGTCTTCCATAATTCTTCTCCACCGTTCTTATGTGTCTTCTTGATATTTTTTCTAAAAGTGCTCGGACTATTAGTACTACGACCCTAGTGAGTGGATCTCGGTCTGTAGGACCTTACACTTCAGTTCACCCAGAATCTTTCGTAGTGATACTTGTTTCGATCACCTCTACCTTAAGGTCAACTCGATAAAGTTTAAAATTTTCTACTATGACACTTTCACGATGTGAGTTATACGGTCGTTTATACCTTTTGAGTCGTCACTGGTGTCTTGACCTTTTCCAGTCAAAAGTAAGGTTAGGGTTTCTTTCCGTTACGGTTTCTTACGAGTTTGATGACGTGTTAACGTGAGTAGAGTGTACGATCATTTAATTACGAGTTTTAAGAGGTTCGGTCCAAAGTTGTCATACCATTGACACTTACAGGTCTACTAGTTCGGTCTAAATCTTTTCCGTCTCCTTGGTCTCTAGTTTAACGGTTGTAGAGGACCTAGTAGTTTTTTTGTTCACTCAAGGATTTTTTATAGATGAAGACAAAATGACTGATACGATTTCGGAAACTAACACACTTGGTGTTGTTTGACACCTTTTAAGACTTTCTGTACCCTTAGGGTCTGGTGGACTGGACGGTGAACTCTTTGGATATACGTCCAGTCCTTTGTTGTCAATCTTCACCTGTACCTTGTTGTCTAACCAAGGTTTATCCTTTTCCTCATGTAGTTCCGACATATAACAGTGGGACGAATAAATTGAATATGCGTCTCATGTAGTACTCTTTACGACCCGACCTATTTCGTGTTCGACCTTAGTTCTAACGGCCCTCTTTATAATTATTGGAGTCTATACGTCTACTGTGGTGGGAATACCGTATTTCACTTCTTCTTGATTTGTCGGAGAACTACTTTTAGTTTCTCCACTCACTTTTTCAACCGAATTTCAAGTTGTAAGTCTTTTGATTATAGTACCGTAACCAGGGTAGTGAAATACCGTTTGTCTACCCCTTTGTCACAGTCTCAAATAAAAACCCACGAGGTTTTAGTGACGTCTACCACTGACGTCGGTACTTTAATTTTCTGAGAACGAGGAACCTTCCTTTCAATACTGGTTGCATCTGTCGTATAATTTTTCGTCTCTATAATGAAACGGTTGTTTCCTGACAGATCAGTTTCGACATCAAAAGGTCATCAATACATACCTACACTCTCAACCTGATATTTCTTTCGACTCGTGACTTCTTAACTACGAAAACTCGACACCAAAACTTCTGACAACTCTTAGGGAACCTGACGTTCCTCTAGGTTGGTCAGGTAGGATTTCCTTTAGTCAGGACTTATGAGTGACCTTCCTGACTACGACTTCAACTTTGAGGTTATGAAACCAGTGGACTACGTTTCTTGACTGAGTGACCTTTACTGGGACTACGACCCTCTCTGACTTCCGCTCTCTTGTCCTACTGTCCCCGACTCTATCAACCTACCGTAGTGACTGAGTTACCTGTACTCAAACTCATTTGAGGTCCTCAACCACTACCTGTCCCTACGGACTGACGATGTCAGGTACTCCCGTGTTTCTTAGCCCTGTCCTGACTCACTGACTTGACTTGACTGACTTCTTTCTTCCATGGAAGGGGATCTCTCTTAGACGTAAACTGAAACATGGATAAAACATTACAGTAGGTAAGATTTTAGTAAAATTTGATCCCTAAGGAACTACTGAGTGACTACCTTTAAACCTGACTTTTAGGTACAGTTTAGGGATATTACAAGTGTAATAAAGTTTCATCCAAACGATAAAAGGAACCATGACACGAGTCACAACACGAAGACTATACGTCGTTTCTTTACTTTTTCTTATATATATGTATATAAATGTATATGTTTATATATATAAATGTTATATATATGTATATGTTTTCTTACATATAAATATATATATATATCCGTTCCGGTACCCGAAATAGTAGGAGATTGGGTTCGATAATTTTGAAGTGAACTAAAAAGACCTAGACTGAAAGAGAGAAATGTGTGTTTCGATGGTTTAGGAGTTGAACTATAAAACAGTCTTAAACCAGAGTTTCATCTTACGAGACGGAACAAATGAAAAGACCCGAGAACGAAAAAAAAAAAAAAACTTGAAAACCAAATCTTTACAACAATTGTCGTAAGTTATTAAAGAGTAAATGTTACATTTGTTAACTTTTTATTTAGAGAATAAGTTAGGTGGTTAAGGGGAAGACCCATGTATACGTTTTTTATTTTTCGACCCTGGAGTTGTCTATAAACATATGGGGACAAGTGTCTTCGTAATAAGTGTGATCGGTTTTCCACCTTCGTTGGGTTTATAAGTAGGTTTCTAGTTACCCATTTGTTTTGTCGTTGAGTCTCGGACTCCCAACACCCCCCTAGACAAGAATCCCGACCTACTGACGGACCGACTCACGTCGGGATTGACGGGGCGAGAGAGGGATTGTCCAAGACTCGTCACGGGCTCTGGAACGATGTGTCTCGAATCCGTACTGTGACCCCTACATCTTCACCGGATGGGTCAAAGTGACTTATCGGACAAAGTCCCTCTTCCTTCCCCCTCTGTAGATAGTTATATAACCCACTCCCCCGTACCCCCATAGTCTCTCCGTTTACACAACACAATGATACAGTTATTTGACTAAATTTCAAATTTTATTACAAGTGTGTATTTCATCTTAAAATAAGGGAATTTTTCCCTTGCGACTGTATACGATGTTATACCTACTTGGAACTGTTGTAATGCGATTCACTTTGTTCCGTTAGTGTCCTGTTTGTGATGTACTAAAGTAAATATATTTTATGGATCATATCAGTCGGAGTATCTCTACATTTTATCTTACCACCAACGATTCTTGGTCCTTCTTCCTTCTTACACCTCCATAATAAATTATCTATGTCTCAAAATCAAATCATTGTACTTTTTTCAAGACCTCTACCTACTATCTCTGATGACTGTTTTTACACTTAATGAATTACGAGGATTTTGAATCTTTACTAATTTACCATTTAAAATACCATACGTGTAAAATGGTCTTAAAAAATTTAAGAATGAGTTTACTTAAAAGAATGGAAGTATAAATGAAATTATGTGTTTCACTTATCATTCATGAAACACCAAACTTATTGTAATTTGTCTCGTTCGGGAATGAGAACTTTTAGAGACTCAAATTTTCTACAAAACAAGGATAATTTGATGTATATTTCCTTTTTTTATTGTTCTTATAACTTTTTTGTCTTTCTATATTCTTTATTTTGATCCGGAGTAAACTGTACCCGAAGGGAACACTGAGTTGACCATTTCTTAGGTGGACGTTACACCCTCTGGACCCAAGTCGGGGACCTAACCCTTCTAGAGGACCACTTCCCTTTCCGATGGGTGAGGTCATAAGACCGGACCTCTTAAGGAACCCCAACGTTTCTCAGTCTGTGCGTTGAAAGTGAAAGTAAACTGTAAAATGAGGATCTCAGTCTTCGAAGTGTTTTATATTTAAAATATAGCGAAGTTATAGTTATAGAGAATAATTTTGAAAAGGTATATAATGATATTACACTTTAATATATAAACTATTTAAAAATTTTAAAACTATTATGAGAATTTATACTCATTACATTTTATTAGACAATTTAATAAAATTTAATGAAAGAGGACAGTATTCCAAGGGGGTATTGAAACACCATACATGGAGATGTAAAGGGTAGACGCCGAGAAAGAGAAGAGAAATAAAATTATGTCTACAAATGTAAAGAAGGTAGAATTTTTGTTTTTGTGGAAGGAACTGAAACACATAAGTAAAATAAAGTCGGAAATGTCAGTCGTGTGAACTTTTATATCAGACCTGAGGAGAGATAAAGTAGAGGGTAAGGTAAGTATTAGTTGAGAATAAAGACAGTACAGTGTGATGTATAAGAACGACTTCAGAGTTGACTATTTTGGTTCGCTATAAAAAATCATGGAGAGAAACCATAGATTGTGTTACTGCTGTATAGGAGTTTTAAAAGAAAGCCACAATAATAAAAGAATAGACATTATATAAGATCAAAGATACAAGGACCAATTATATAATATCATATATGATAGTATTTATCTTAAAAATGTTTTAAAAAATACTCTAGACCTCATAGGGGGTTTAGTAAACAAAGTATATCGTCAAATGACAATAGACCATTGTTCTGAATAATTTGAATTTCTAGTTTATCCGTAAATTTTTTGAGAATTGTAAGATTTAAGAGAGTAGAAGAGACTCAACTACTTTCCCTCGACACAATGTAAAAGATCGTTTACAATCTTTTATTGATAATATTAGAAAGGAAGTTCCCTTATATTGTAAAACTATCCTTTACACTTTTATTCACGAAAAACTTTTTTTTTAAGTACATATTTCATAAACCCTTTTTCACAAGTAACAACAGTTTTTATTTGTGTATCACTTATATTTTAATTAATTTTGTGTATATAGTCGTGTGAAGTTTTACGACCTCTCGTTTTAAAATAGACGAGAATTTAGATAGTCTATTAAAATCCAAAAGTTGGACAATGTTTGAAAGTCTTTATTAGAAAGTTTAATCAAACATCCTTGTTGATGAATTTTAGTCCTTTCTACCGTTAATGGACGACTAAAGTCATTCTTGGAAACTGACATATTTTCTATCCTAACTTTTTCATAGCACTAAACCATTTGTGTCAGTTACAATGTAAACATATAAAAATACTCCATGCAAAAAGTTGATACGATCGATAATTTTGGTTTATAAGTTTGTTGAGGTGTGTTAAGGTGATAATAATATACCATAAAATTTGTTAATGTACAAATTGGATGATTTGACAAATTCGATAAATTTTCACTTCTAAAAAAGAAAAATTAGTAACACAAGGATCCTGAAATTGATATCCCGTATGTCGTTGTCAGTTCGTTATTTATGAAACACTTATTTACTAGTTTTTATACACGTTCATGTAATTCTACTTTTAATCATGTGTGTATATGTGTGTGTACTGTGGGTTCATTCATATTGTCGTATTCCGGATGAATCCATTTGTTTTATATCAGATTTTAACTAAATCGGGGTTTAGTGTTAAACTACCACGAATCACCGAGTTGAACATGAATACTGAAAAAATTACTCCTTTGCAGGAGTGTTTACTTCTATAATATTAGAAGATAATGTTGTATAATCTTAGAAAGGAAAGTTCTCTTAGTAGTCACTATGTTCCTAACTTATATTTCAGTTGTTTTTATTTTCATTTTGTTTGTCTTAGTGACAAAGGCATTGTCTTATTACATTTTTACTGGGACATGTTTGCTTTGACACTTTCATAATTTTTAATGAAAGTTTTGTTGTTTAATCTTTATTTTTATTGTCGTAAAAATTCTGAATCAAATGTAGATGATCAGAGTAATTCTTAGACTATCGATGAATCGTATTAAAAGTGACACCATATTTAAAAGGAAAGAACAATAAAAATTAAATTATTATTTAGTATATATTAATAATTATATTTATAAAGGTCATGATTTAATGTGAATTAAGAAATACCATGAATTCCGTTTCTTCGGGTGTAATGTTAAAATAAAGTTTTTTTAATCTAAGTGTTTTATTATAAGATCATCGAAAAATTAAGATTAAATAGAAATTTTACTTTCGAATTTTCTCTTTTCATTCGTTTTATTTCCTTTATTTACGACAAGGGTTTTCTCCTAAGTATCATAGACATAAAAAACGATTGTACTGTATTATTTAACGATTCCTAACATCCTTAATGATATAATTGATGTAAATCATTTTTTAAATAGAATGTTTTCGACTCGATGTCTTACTGAGTAAATGTTTTACTCATTTTGAATTCGAGTTAAAATACCTACCATAGATGTTAGTCAAAAGGTACGGGTTTGATATATATCCTAGAAAATGATTTTACTTACCGTTGTCGTCATACCTCGACTTCTGATATTTTACGTGTTTTACCTTCCGTATCATTTATACCGTTATGAAGACTTCGTTTACTATAGTGACGAAAGAAAAATTCTTTGTAATGTTTTGAAGGGCCTTTCGAAAGAAGGAGTAAGAGTCCAAATATCAAGGGAATCAATATTTTCAAACTACAATAGATTTTTACATAGGTACCAAATAACTAACATGAGATTATTACGAATTCTTCTTTTTTCTTCAATGTTACGAATTTTCTAGTTTTGTTTTATTTTATTCGTTTCGGTTTGACTCTTCATTTTGATCGGGTGACTGTGGATGGAGGACCTTTACGGTAATCGGTCTGTAAATACCGATGTGCTAAATCTTCTCTCCCCACTACTACATCCCCTGTTCAACTCTCCCCGTTAGTTTGACAACTACTAAAGTCAGTTGACACGTGAGACGTTCTTTTATCATTTGGAAAATAACAACGATTGTTCTTTATACCAATTTAGAGTCTGGAAATCACGGATAATTTCAAATTGGAGAGTGCTTTGTTCACTTGTTCATTTACAAACAAAATCATGTATAAAATGAGATATTTCTTGTAAATATGGTGATGATTAAAAAGGTAAATAATATTTATTTATATGTAAAAATTCATGAGGAGAAAAAGGTATAGGCAAAAACGAGTCAAGGAAACAGATTAGTAGGATAGGAGATTTTGTGACTTTAAGTCGACTATGGTAGATATTTTACAAAGGAAACTCCATCGGTTTAATTATTATTGTTTGAGTATCGATATTAAATAATTCACGGTTGATATACGGTCCATGATATAATTCGTGATTTGTATCTTATAACGATTAGAAATGTTGATTGGACGTTTCATCTATTATAATTTTGATGACTATGATGATAATAATTTTAGTTAATGTCTACTCCTTCGACTTCTTTTCTATCTAATTCGTCGAATTAGTTCCTAATATTTTAACCACACTACAGCTCGATCCTGTTGTACCACGAGACACTGTTGGATGTACCTTACCCTACCCTGCCCACTCTTTCTCAAAGTTCTCTTTCCCCTCTATATATATATATTTGTGTGTGTGTGTGTGTGTGTGTGTGAATACCGACTAAGTACAACATACTGTCTTTAGTTGTGTTATAATATTTCGTTAATAGGAGTTTAATTTTTATTTAAATTTTCCTTTTATTTACCTCGATCTTAAGTTCGAATCCGAAGGAAGAGTTTAAAAAAGGATTAAACTTATATGGTCAAAAAAGTCTATGGGGTTTAAAAGTAAGTGAGAATAGGGTTTAAATGTACATTGGATAAACATTATATAGTATTTATAATTATAAGAGTTTTGTTAGTGTATATTGTTAATATTATACGTATACGGTATAGTTACCTTTGTCATGTAAAGATGTTTTCTTACTGTGGAAAAAGTAATGTGTACATTAGATGATATCAAGTAATTCTTTTTTCCCTTTCATACTTCTCCAAAGTTTTTACTTTTCTGTTATTGGACATTATTATAAAGTGTCTCTTTTGGTGACGATTAATAGAACCATATATAGGTAGAGGGTTCTGTTTTAAAAAATAAAACTTATAAATACTCAATAAGTATTCTCCTAAATTTATGGTCTTTTTCAAAACCTTAGTTTTATTAAATAGTTTCTAGATAATTCTGATAAAGGTGTTAGTGAAAAATTACTTTATTAGGTATAAGGCTACAATAGAAGGTGATTTTGGAAGATAGTTATTCAGTTAGTTTATGGGGTGAGTCTAGATAATTCACCATGGGGTCAAGGAGGAGGTACTTTTTTCAAATTACTACTCGTTAACAATCTTTTGTTCTAAAAGGTTGGGATCATATTACTCAATAGTGGGATATCGATACACGGTTGCGAATTGTATAATATAAATTTATTGAAATTAATATAGTGATAATCTGATCTATATGATTTATAAAATTAACATGAATTACAGTTTACTGGTTGATGTTATTGGTTACAGAATTCTTTGACTATAAGAATTCTTTGTATAAATTCATCTTCTCAAATGTTTTAGGTAAGTTTCAGGTGAGTATGAAGTGTAATGGACAAAAAGATATAACGCTTCTTCATCACATCCCGATGAACCACTGTAAAGTTTTAGAACAAGACCATTTCCTAGAACTGAGAGAACTCCTTAGACCCCTCAGGGTCTTCACAAATTCCTTCGACCAACCAGACGTTTAACATGAACGAAAAAGTCGTACAGAAAACCTTCAGCTGTAAGAAGATCCTAGTGATAGGGGATCTGTTTGTCGTTAATTTCTCAGACGTTACTTTTGTTTGACTAACGACCTTCTTGAAATTACAATGTTACGTGTACTTGGTACGAAAAATAGTAAGGGACCTTTAGTCTTTTATCTGTCAACCTTCATGATCAAAAAAAAAAAAAACCTTCACAATTGTAAAATTTTTAATAAAATAAATAAAATTAACCTCCGATTAATGAAATGTTATAACATCACCAAAACGGTATGTAACTGTACTTAGTCGGTACCCACATGTACACAGGGGGTAGGACTTGGGGTGGGCGTGGAGGGAGGGGCAGGGTAGGGAGTCCCGACAGGGTCACGTGGTCGAAACTCACGGGACAAAGTACGTAGTTTGAACCTGTCTTCATGATCAAATTGAAACATTTTTTCAGTGACTAGATTTGATTTTATTGTACATATACAAACTACCTAATTCGGAACATTTCATGACAGTATTTAATATATGTTCGTTAACGGAAAGAATAACCAAAATCAATGATCGTAATTTTCGTACTCTGTAAGTCTTATTTCTTTTTCAACCTTCCTTACTACGACTTCAAGGTTATGAAACCGGTGGACTATGTTTCTCGGTTGAGTAACCTTTTCTGGAACTACGACCTTTTCTGGAACTACGACCCTTTCTACCTCCCGTCCTCCTCTTCCACTGTTGTCTCCTACTCTGTCACCTACCGTAATGGCTGAGTTACCTGTACTCAAACTCGTTTGAGGTCCTCTATCACTTCCTGTCCCTTTGGACCTCACAACGTCAGGTACCCCAGCGTCTCAACTTGTTCTGATTCACTGACCTGTTGTTGTTTAAAGTATTTAATAGTTTGAATGTTTGTAGGTTTGTTATTAGATTGAAATATAATTGAGGAAAGTCTCGTAAGATTTCTTGGGGTTTTGACAACACCGGTCGGTCGTTGGTACCTATCCTGACATGATAACTCTTTTTCATGAGAGATTTGATTAGTTCAAGAGAAACGAATGTCTCATCTGACTAATTATTATATCTGTTTTTAAAAGCTGAAATTCCCCATAACAGACTTTACATTCATTGACCTCTTTACTCATCCCTAGATCGACGGAGACATGAGGGGCGGATGGTAAGTATGTGTGTGTATGATGAGTTGACCGAACGACTTAAAAAAGGGGGTAAGAGATAGAAGAAGTGAGGTTGACAGGAATAGGATCCAGGGAATCTTCATTGTTTCTTTACTCTCTTTCCCCTTCTTCCTCACGTGTTCACAGTAAACTTAGCAAGGTATCAAGAGTAGTATCATAAAGAAGGGAAGGATAGGGAAAATAATGTGAACGGGGACGTTTATTATGTATAATAATACTTTGTAAATTCACACACACACATATAACACACATATAATGATAAAAAGACCGTTTTATAGTTATTCAAGGATATCCGATCAACGTCTCCATAATTTACGGATTATACCGATTTTATAATATAAGAACTTTACTTTTGTCTGATTTTGTTATTATGTTCACATATCGTAAAGTTCTACCCTATTTAATTTAACGGTACCCGATCGAATATAGTACATATTCACGATATGTATCCCACCTTTGATGAATATCTAATAAACAATATATAGTCATTAGAATCAAATGTGATATCAACTCTCTTATATAGTGATCTTAATTGTATAAGTCTATGACATAATTCATAGGTAAAATCATAAAATATCATTATATAATGTTTACTACGAATCATTTTCATTGTAAAGAATTTGATATGAAATTGTCGTGATCATTGAAAATATTTCTATTTTGAAATATTAGGTTGACAACTAGGATGAAGTTACTGAAAAATATCTTACGTGTTTATACCGAGAGATCTTTAGAGTTCTTTACATAAATTTTCATCGAAGACAAAATGAACTATAGAATTTTTAATTTAATCTAAACTGTCTGTATCATAGTAGTTGGAGTTTTCAAGAACTTTCATAGACTTTATAGATGGGTTTTAAACATGTTTAGAGATCGTCCAAAAAGTGTTCATGGACATATGTTTTCTTTATATTCAAAAATGATATAATAAATATTAAAGTAAACAAAAATAATGTCAAATAGAATACCCGGTCCGACGACACTTAATGGTACTAAAATAATAGGGATGAATGTTATAACAAAGATCCTTTTTTGACTAAGACTTAAAGTTTTCAGGTTAAAGATTTGGAAATTTTATGATGGAAAAATATTCGTCTTGCGGACGATAACAATTAAGTTAATTCTTTTTGTAAAATTTTTAAGTCGTTCCCTTAGTGAGTATCGGTTGAAGTATTGGGTAAAACAAGAGAATTTGACAACGGGACCTGTTTTGAGAGTGTTGTATTCTTACCGGGTGTTAAAAAGAGACGGTATCGGTTCTTGTCTCTTCTTTCATTTCTTCTAATTTAGGAGACCTCTATAACGTCTCTATTCAAAGACAAGAATTTTTAGTCCTTTTCTTATATACACAACCCAATGGTACTACCAGTAAAATGTTACAAACGATTAGACTTAAAGAAAAAATTTAGTCCTTTTATCAGATTACTATCTATTTTATTCCATTTATTTTTGTGTTTTAAAGAAATCTTCCTATTTAACCCAATTGACTCTGTTCACTTTTGAGATCGTATTCTACTTTCGTTTAGTCAACGAGTTTCTACTGTTAGTAAGGACTATTATTGTGATCTCTCTAGGGGTGAAGGTGAGGGTCTAAGGAGTAATCTCTACTGTATTACACTTTTATATTTGTTAACGGAGTCACATTGTCCTCCCTTCTCCCGTCCCGTGTTGGAAGTTTTCTTGCTGTGTGGGTATCCTGTTCTGTTTTTAACCAATCTTGGTTGGTCCGGTTTCTACCATCTCATAAACTGAAGGTCACCTCGAACCCGGAGAATGTACGAGTACCATTATGTAATCGTACGATTTACTGTGTGGGTGGTCACGGGACTGTCAAGACTCCACTTGGTATTTTCCAGTTTTTCACCCGTATCACGTCAAGGATCTTTAGAGGTAGGGAAAGGGGATTTATCAACCTGATTAGGAGGGTACAGGATCGGATACTTTAATGGGTCGGGTATTTGTGATTGGTGTAGTGTAAAGTCCCGGAGAGTGGAAGACTCTGTCGGGTATGAGACAGACATCTCACACAAAGAGAGATTTATTTAGGTGAAGAATGGATAGTGAAACAGAGAGTGATTTAAGAAAGACGCTACTCTGTAGTTCTTGGACTCACAGTAATTCAGGACTCTAGTCCACACTAGAGTTAAATTTCTGCCACCCAAGTTAAGGGTCAGACCCAAGACCGATCCAAAAGTAGGACCGGACACCCAAGTTCAAGGTAGACTCTACGTACCAAAGTAGTCACTGTAAAATATATTTCAGTAGTTTTGATTAAAATTGGTTTTTGAATTTACTTTTTTAAATTTTATTTTATTTTGATTAAAATTCGTTTTTGAATTTACTTTTAAAATTTTTATTTTATGTGTTAAATTCTACACCTTCTGGGATAATATCCTATTGTCTTCTTTAGATTTTCTCTTCAATAAATTATATTAAATCGGTCAAAGAGGTTGATTCTTTTTAATAAAAATTTTTTAATTTCACTTTTCTTCGATGACAGATTCATTTTCGACCTCGTCTCTTATACTCTTTATGACTTCGACAGTACAAAACTGTTTTAACAACGTTCTTGTTCTTTCCCTACAACGATTATGAGAAGATTTTTAACTTCGTTTTAAATGTGGTAGACCTGACACAGTTTCTTAGCCGTTACTGTGTGAGATCCAGTAGACAGGGAATGAAATGAGATACTTTTGTGACACACAAAGGACTGGTCTCTATGTGTCATTGTGAATAAAGTTTTTCGATAAATATTCCATCCTGTACCTTCGTTGGATCTATAGGTGAACGTCTACTTATTTATTCCCTCAATATCATGTATGTGTGTTACCTTATAATGAGTCGACATTTTTCCTTGTGTAAACTCAGTCAAGATTACTCCACCTACTTTGACCTCGGATAGTATTTCTCATTCCATTCAGTCTTTTTATTTCTGTGTATGACATTATAATTGTGTATATATACCTTAAATCTTTCTACCATTACTACTAGGGTGTACATCCCGTCGTTTCTGTGTCTACATTTCTTGTCTGAAAACCTGAGTCACCCTCCTCCACTCTCACCCTACTAAACTCTCTTATAATTTTGTTCATGTAGTGGTATACATATCCTCTACTACTCGCGGTTCAAGGTACGTTCTTCGTCCCGTGCGTTTCGGTCACTAGACCCTATTGGGTCTCCCTGTCCCACCCATCCCTCCACCCTCCCCCCAAGTCCTACCCCTCTGTATAAATACGGGCACCGGTTAAGTACAACTACATATACCGTTTTTGGTAGTGTTATAACATTTCATTAATAGGAGGTTAATTTTAATTAAATTTTTTATTTTTACGATAAATATTCTCGTAGAGTTAAAGAAAGGGAAGAGGAATAGAGATTGACTCTTCCCAAAAAAGGGGAAAGTTATATGTTATTTATTTTTCAAGACGAAGTAAGTGTTACGTAATTTGGTGAGAAGAGTTAAAAACTTGATATTATTAAGTTCTTCTATATTCTCGTTTTTCAACAAAACGGATAAATTATATTATCAATTACTTAGTTGATTGGACGTGTATTTATTCGTTAATTTATAGAACTAATTAAAGATTCTTTCTATTCCACTTTGATGGTTTCATTTCTTTATACATAAAACTACCGTATTAATATTACTGTAAAAGGTATTTTATTTGTATTAGACTGAGAATGCCCTTGTTTCCCGGTCTGTGTGTGGATCGAACTTGGTTCTTTTTTAAATTTCGGTATATTTTCGGTATAATAACGATCTTTCTAAATAATGGAATTTTATGAACTGATGTTTATCTATATATATAATATATTTATATATTGGTTTTAAGTTTTTTACAAATTTGTTTGTTCATATTTCGTAACGAATCTTGTGTCTTATAATTTTATTGGAAAGAGTTCAGTTTCGTTTTACTTGGTCTGACAGATCTAAGTCTATATTTTTTGAATCAATAGTTAAGTTGATCCTTATTAAAAGAACCTTTAAAGGTTTAACGAAATTTGAACTAAACAAGAATCTTGAGATGACCGATATTTTTTTTGAACACTGTAGAAAGCCTCTTTTACTAGTTTCTTCTCTTGAAAAGACCACTAGAACTTTCCTAACCCTCTATCGGTGTTAATTCCGGGTCGACTTCTACCAATTTTTACTCTTTGTTTGACTTGTCCTGAACGTAGTTCTTTAATAAGGACTTGTGTCGACGTAATTTAAGTTGTCTGTCTTACCCATTCGGATTCCAAAATTCAGATACGAAGATAGGTGGAAGGATGTTTGTAGTGGTGGTTTAAAATGTTTCATAATTTGTTATAAGTACTGAACGGATCGAAGAAGAGGGTAGGGACTTGTTGAGTATGAAAGACGAAAAAACTTATGTTATGATTAAACAGTAAGGATTTTGTCTAGTACGACAATATACGGAAGTTAAGAAAAAAATTATAATTAAATAAATAAAATTAACCTTCGGCTAATGAAATGTTGTGACACCACCAAAAACGGTACGTAACTGTACTTAGTCGGTACCCACATGTACACAGGGGGGCAGGACTTGGGGGGGGGGTGGAGGGAGGGACAGGGTAGGAAGACCCAACAGGGTCACGTGACCGAAACTCACGGGACAAAGTACGTAACTTGAACGTGACCAGTAGATAAAGTGTATACCATTATATGTACAAAGTTACGATAAGTCACGGGACAAAGTACGTAACTTGAACGTAACCAGTAGATAAAGTGTATACCATTATATGTACAAAGTGACGATGGGAGCGGAAGAGAGACTCAGGTTTTCAGACAAGAAATATAGACACAGAGAAAACGACAGAGTGTATATCCCAGTAACAATGTTAGAAAATTTAAAGTATATACAATTATATAATATAGCCACAAAAAGAAAGACTGAATGAAGTAAGACATATTATCCGAGGTCAAAGTAGGTGGAGTAATCTTGACTGAGTTTACACAAGAGAAATTGTCGACTCATTATGAGGTAACATATATACATGGTGTTGGAAGAATAGGTAAACAGACGACTACCTGATTAAATCCAACAAAAGTACAGGAACGATAAGATTTGTCACGACACTACTTGTGACCCCATGTGTACAGAGAGAGTTAAGACCAAAGGAGTCACACATACGGGTCGTCACCCTAACGACCCAGTATACCGTCAAGATAAAAGTCAAAAAATTACCGAAGTTAAGAAATGCTTTGAGGAAAAAGTCAAGGTATCCAAGTATTCGTTTAATGATAAATAGAAGGTCTCAGTATGATTTCGTAGTGGACAAATGACTACAAAAGAGACTAGACGTGTGGGAATTTCTGTCTCAATTCGTGAGAGAGATATGGTGTGGATTTAGGGTACCTACCTCCTCGGACCATCCGACGTCAGGAACCCCAGTGATCCTCAGCCTGTGCTGACTCGCTGAAGTGAAAGTGAAAAGTGAAAGTACGTAACCTCTTCCTTTACCGTTACGTGAGGTCACAAGAACGAACCTCTTAGGGTCCCTACCGCCTCGGACCACCCGACGGCAGATACCCCAGCGTGTCCCAACCTGTACTGACTTCGTTGAATCGTCGTCGTCGTCGTATAGAATAATTTTGGTGTATAGTAAGGTCTATAACATAATATAACTTTAGTTGATATAAAATGTACGAGAGAGAGAGGATGGTCTTATATTTGAGTGTTATCTTAAATTTTGAGTTATTAGCAATAACTACACGTCTGGGATCCACCCTAATTGATGTACCAAACTCCTGAGATAAAGGAAGGGAAGAGTCGAAAAAAACAAAGTCTGGTCGGTCGTAGTTGGAATGTTATAATAGAGGTAATACAGGTCAAAGTGATACATCTTATACCAAAGAGTGTTTTGAACATACACAAAAATCTAAGGTGTATGTTCACTATATTATTTCATAAACAGCAAGAGACAGACCGAGTGAAGTGAAGTATACTATTAGAGATACAGATAGGAACAACGACGTTTAACGCAATAAAGTAATAATAAGTAATTTTGTTGTGTTTATTTGAGTATATGTTTTGTCTTTATCTGGGTGTCTATATCTATTTGAATACCGATGGTTTCCCCTTTCCCCCTCCCTATTAAGTCAAACCCCAATTGTATATGTGTGATGATATGTATTTTATCAATTAGTTATTCCTGTATACATATCGTGTCCCTTGATATACTTTATAAAACATTATTCGATATTCCTTTTTCCTAGACTTTTTTTATCTACATATACGTACATATTGACTATGTGAAACAACATGTCGACTTTGATGTGTTGTAACAATTAGTTGACGTATGGTTATATTTTACGTTTGAAATTTCTTATACAACCTTAATCATCGTACCCCTTTCCCTTTACCTAGTCCTTCCTGATATGTTTATAAGGTCGACATTTCATTACGAAATAATAAGATTTTTGATGTGGGTTTGATCATTTTTAAAATATAAACTATTTAAACCCCCACTCATGTGTCCATAAGTAATTTAACGAAAGATCTTGAAAAAATACGTAAATATTAAAAAGAACTTTGTTTTTTTAAATTTCTCTAAAGTTATTCTATGTGAGTCTTAAAGTGTGTTCAATTTTATTTACGGTTGTTTCAGTCCGAATATTTTTTACACATAGTAGACGTAATTGACCTTAGGTCATTTCTTTAAGAAATTGACGAACTATACTATTTTACTAATACTATTTAAGATTTTTATCAAAGTTGAATATCTTATATAGTTTAGAATTTTGTAATGTAAAAATATTTCGGATCATTGTTAATAAAAGACACCTCCCTACTCTTCTTTGATTTTGATCATAAAAACAAAAATTTGTCTTCTTGTGTGTTATGGAACCTCCGTGCTTAGACGGACACTTGTAGACAATCAACAACCTAAAACATAAGATCGAGACTTTAGACCCGAACTTCGGTACAGGTAGCCGACGGTTGAGAACGAGACAGATGTTCGGTGAAGGTAAGTCATGATGTCAATGACACTTGTTCTGTTTGTGTCGATCAATTTCGTGTTTCTGTCAATCCAAAAGTGTGTCTAACGAATTATTGAAGGAACTGAGAGCAGTATGTTGGGGTTTAAAGAAATGTTTCGTAGATTAATGTAATTTCTTACCATGTAGTTAAAAAGTTTATAAAATAAAGGAATAGAAAAATAGGGTATTTGTGTACAAAAGTAAGTTATAACACATGGATCATCCTATTAGAGGAACAATAAATTATCAAATAATTACCAGTTCCCGACTTTGTCTTCATCTAGTCGTTTCCTTTTCTTTGTTTTTACAGTCATGATTGTGGTACGTTTTTGACAATGTACTCGGAAAATATACATTCGGCCATAGTTCATATCCTGTTCAGTAAACTTGACATGATCTAGATTTAGGTACATTGTTTGGTGTGTCATGAGTTAAAATGATATATATTAAAAGTAAACGATTTTATCCTTATAAAAATTTACGGTTTTTAATAGTTTTTGTCCTTGTGACGATGTATGTTTATATATTTAGAAATAAAATTAATTTCAAACAATTTTTGAAGTAAGGATCCTAAGTGTCAAGTCTTTACTGTTTTTTAAATATATAGTTCAGAAAGAAAGTACTTATAAACTTTTACTCTAAACTTAGAATACAGGAACTAGAAAACCGTTTTCGTGATGAGATTAGGTGTCAAACACTCTAATGTTTAATTAATGAAATACTTTTATAAAGTTGGTAAGGTTGATCTTTTGTTAGTGTCAAGTCCCACCCCTCGTCTCTGTCCCAAACACACATAAAACCTATTAATTAATCCTCGAAGGAGAACGGTTCCTTCTTTGACTTCTGTCATATTGTCTTCTTTAACTTTGATGTTGACTTCCCGCTATTGATGAATTACCGTTTAGTGTTTGAAGTACTTTTTGTACAGATTTTTAACGTAAATAACAGTTTTGGGTAACTTCCGTGTTGTGACTTTCACTTGGGATAACATTTGATACCTGAAACTCACTATTCCTACACAGTCACATTCAAGTATCTAACAATATGTTTGTGATGGAAATACGTCATACAGCTGTCATTCCCTTCGGTATAGACACATCCCTGTCCCCTATATACCCTTGAGACATAAAAGTTGAGTTAAAACGATATTTGGATTTTGAAGAGATTTCTAACTCGAAATAATTAAAAATATGTATATTGGTATTTCTTTATAGAAAGTATATTTGAAATCGGTCCCTTTTGTAAATTCTCTAGTAAAGAACAGTTTCTGTGTCTTAATAATATTGAGATGATGTATCTTAAGTAAATAATATTGTAAAAATAATATGGTCACAAGAGTTTTACGAAAAAAAAAAAGGTCTGAGATTAAAGCATATATTACACTGACGTCTCTGACTGTATATTTAATCCTGAAGAAAACCACAATGGGCAAATATCAATGATGACACTAAGACGTTTACACTATGAAAATTTAGTGTAAAAGTATTGATATCCGTTTGATTTTTACGGAAAACTTTTATTTATAATAGATACTTATGACATTATTATGATTGACGGTAAGTACTTTCTTCACTTCTTCGGTTCCTGGCGTAGTACGTCATCAGCGTGTCCACTCCCATTTCACGGTTTTCCTTCAATAAGTGTTCTATCATTATGTTGAAAAAAAGACTCGTGAGTTCGGCGATCCATCTATTACATGACCCTATACTCTTATTTATTCCTTTGGTTAATCCTGTGGTAAATATTTTGGTAAATATTATTAGATTTACTCCAGTCTATTACACTAGAGATTTATAAAGTGTACGACAGGATGTATAGGGTCGGAAGTGACGTCAATCCAACCTCGGTACAGTGATCAAGACTGGTTGTCTGACACTTGTTTTGCCTATATCAATAAGGGTCAGGGGGACTAGTGATCTCGATATGTCACGTCTATACTGTCGATGTTCTACTTTCTCCCAGTATCGAGTGTGGTGTGTCCTGAAATACATTCGGTGACATTTGAAAACGACACGATTTAATGACTCTAATCTTCCAATTAAACAATGAGGTCCCGAATAAGACTGATTTTGTGTCTTATTTTATACTTTTACCGGACCTGACCTTTACTCCACTCTCTATTTCTACTTTACTTCTGATGTCCTACCTAAGTTCTAAATTCATGACGTGAGTCATACGGTCTTTTAAACCTTTTGAGTCGTCACCGGTGTCCTGACCTTTTCCAGTCAAAAGTAAGGTTAGGGTTTCTTTCCGTTACGGTTTCTTACGAGTTTGATGACGTGTTAACGTGAGTAGAGTGTACGATCATTTCATTACGAGTTTTAAGAGGTTCGGTCCGAAGTCGTTATACACTTGACACTTGAGGGACTTCAGGTTCGACCAAAATCTTTTCCGTCTCCTTGGTCTCTAGTTTAACGGTTGTAGGCGAGTTAGTACCTTTTTCGTTCTCTCAAGGTCTTTTTGTAGATAAAGACGAAATAACTGATACGGTTTCGGAGACTGACACACCTAGTGTTATTTGACCTTTTAAGACTTTCTCTACCCTTATGGCCTGGTGGACTGGACGGAGAACTCTTTAGACATACGTTCAGTCCTTCGTTGTCAATCTTGACCTGTATGTTGTTGCCTGACCAAGGTTTATCCCTTTCCTCATACAGTTCCGACATATAACAGTGGGACGAATAAATTGAATATACGTTTCGTGTAGTACTCTTTGCGACCTCACCTTCTTTGTGTTCGTCCTTAGTTCTAACGATCCTCTTTATAGTTATTGGAGTCTATACGTCTGCTGTGGTGGGAATACCGTCTTTCACGTCTCCTTGATTTTTCGGAGAACTACTTTCACTTTCTCCTCTCACTTTTTCAACCGAATTTCGAGTTGTAAGTCTTTTGCTTCTAGTACCGTAGACCAGGGTAGTGAAGTACCCTTTATCTACCCCTTTGTCACCTTTGTCACCGACTGAAATAAAACCCCCCGAGGTTTTAGTGACGTCTACCACTGACGTCGGTACTTTAATTTTCTGCGAATGAGGAACCTTCTTTTCAATACTGGTTGGATCTATTGTATAAGATTTCGTCTCTATAATGAAACGGCTGATTTCAGGCAGATCAGTTCCGATACCAAAAAGGACACCAGTACATAACTACACTCTCAACCTGACACTTCTTCCGACTTGTGGCTTCTTAACTACGAAAACTTGACACCACAACCTCTTCTGAGAACTCTCACGGACCTGACGTTCCTCTAGGTTGGTCAGGTAAGACTTCCTCTGGACCCTAAAGAAACCTTCCTTACTACGACTGCGACTTTGAGGTCATGAAACCGGTGGAGTACGCTTCTCAACTGAGCGACCTTTTCTGACACTACGACCCTCCCTAACCCCCGTCCTCCTCTTCCCCTACTGTCTCCTACTCTACCGACCTACTGTAGTGACTGAACTACCTGAACTCAGACTCACTTGAGGCCCTCAACCACTACCTGTCCTTCCGGACCGCACGACGTTAAGTACCCCAGCGTTTCTCAGTCTGTTCTGACTCACTGACTTGACTGACTTGACTTGACTCCAGAACTTCATACTACTTCATTCGTACCCCTTTAGTTTCTACTAGAATTCGTAAGAAAGTAATTTAAAATGAGGCCAGTCTTTTAAAAGGATATTTTACGTTGAAACAAACCATTAGTTTGACTAAAAATCGAGTACCTTTTTATCTCTTTTCATTTTTAAATACCTCAACTACAATCGGGTACACCACCACCGGTATCAACGATTCAGCATAGGCTGGGAACACTGGGGTACCTGAGATCAGACGGTCCGAGGGGACAGGTACCCTAAGAGGTCCGTTCCTATGACTTCACCCAACGGGAAGGGAAGAGATCTCCTAGAAGGACTGGGTCCCTAGTTTGGGTCCAGAGGACGTGACGTCCGTCTAAGAAATGGCGGACTCGATCGTCCCTTCGAGAAGACGAAGACAATCCAGGTATGATAAAGACAGGAAATAGTACCGGTAGGAACGTACTATACAATGGAACTAGAGAGGTTAAAAGAACTGCTCTAGAGATCAGGAAGAATAAGATAGTAAAAGGCGATACAGAACGTGACAAGTGGATTCTTCCGAAAGAATAGAGAGGGACGATAAGAGGTCTTGAGACCACCGAGTCTCCAATTTCGTAGACGGAGGTTACGCCCTCTGGGCCCAAGCTAGGGACCCAGCCCTTCTAGGGGACCTCTTCCTTTACCATTGGGTGAGGTCATAAGAACGGACCTCTTAGGGTACCTATCCCCTCGGACCGTCCGATATCAGGTGCCCCAGTGTTTCTCAGCCTGTGCTGACTCGCTGAATTGAAGACGTAAATCAATCCAAATAGAAAGGGAAAGCAAAGAGACGAAAAGAGTCGATAAACATTTTGGAGGAGTCCGTTGGTGAAACGGAAGCACGTAAAGAAAAAGAAACCCTACCAAAACCAGTGACGAAGGATATGTTACAACGTTTGGAGGTAGGAATTAAGAAGTCCGTGAAATAGATGGTCTAGGAAAGGGAACTTAGATAATTAGTGAAGGTAATCTATTAATATACCCCCTAAACTAAATCCAGTATGGTCTTACCGGTTCACCGAAAGGGATGAAAAAAAAGTTAAATTCGGACTTAAAACGTTACTCCTCGAGTTACTAGACTCAGTGTCAGTCGAGGTTCAGAATAAAAACGACTGACAGACCTCAAAGAGGTAGAAGTCGACGTTTCTTATATTAGTTAGACTAAACCATAACTGGTAGACCATTACAGGTACTCATCTCAGTAGAGAACACAACAACCTTCTCCCGCAGACGATACTGGTCACACAAGAGAACCCTTTTAAGACAATTTGAACCGGGACGAAGTAAAACCTGATGTTCCGGTTTGAACGGATGAACTGAAGGATGAAAACGTAAGGTTAGGAGAGGTTACTTTTCCTGTAGATAAAAACCTCAATCAAGATCCTCCAGAATATCCAGAAGTATCTTGGTAAGTTGAAGTCGAAGAAACCGTAATCACCAACCCCGTATCACCACCTAATGACACTACAACTTACCAAACGGAACCTTTGCTTGGTTCTAGTAGGATAGTAAAAACTCTGACGTGGGTTCATGACGAAAAGTCTGAAAATACAACTGATACTCCCGATGGGGTGAAGAAGATCCCCTAAGAAAGAAACTTGTTCCCTAAGAACGAACCTTTATCCAGATTTTTTATTAATACTAACATTTATACAATGTCTATTCATATACCGATAAAGTTAGTTTCCTCTAATTGTGGACAACATGGAGTTTCTGTTTTGTACAAAAACATTTGTTAAATACAATGGTTGCTACATTACCGAATGTACCCTAAGGGTCCACCGTCGTAGGTAAACCGTTACATTCTCTTCGTCCAAACTAGGGACTCAACCCTTCCAGGGGACCTCATCCTTTACCGTTCAGTGAGGTCATAAGAACGGACCTTTTAAAGAACCAGTCTTCTGGGACCACCCGATGTCAGGTACCCCAGTGTTTCTGAGCCTAAGCTGACTCGTGTGTATATTATCGAATACATTGAATGTCACATTGTTTAGTCTTGTTTCGACTTCGTTGTTCTTTATTTTCTTACACTTCGTATGGGTCGCAGATCTGAGGAGTCAGTCGTAATTCGAACCGGACAGTCTGGTGCTTCTTAAGCTGAGGGGTGTAGAGAGACCTCATCCGACTTGACTAGTGTTTGGTGGTGTACGGAAGTAGACGTGACCTTTATCCTCCAGGATGAAGATCACTGCTAGTCCCGTTTATGTAGGTACTCGCCTGGACCCGTCAATCTAACCCGTCAGTCAGGAGTCCTTCCGTCATATACGGAAGTCAGGAGTAGAAGCGAATAAACGTCAGTGGTAAATTCAATGACTACCTTTATTCATGTTCGACTAATTGGGTTCAGCAAAACTCATGTTATGGATGACCATGATTGAAGACGAATTGTAGTCCTTAGATATAGTGAGAAAACGACAATAAAAAAAAAAGAGAAAAATGTAGTGACAAAATTGGGACTTTATCAAACAAGGAGTCTTATTCTGTCTCGAAAGAGTATAATGTGAAATTCAATGGTTCTGAATTTCTTTTTGAACATATTTAATTAGAACGGAAATTGTCTCAGACAATCCAATCATTATTTTTACTCAATTGATACTAAAATTTTTTTATTTCTTCTAGGTTGACATTTTATTAATATTAAGGTTCTTATTTTATGTATTTTAATCCGGTTTGAAGAGACGACAGACGTGTGGATCTTCTTGAATCGGAAAGGACCTTAAAGTAAGGAAATCTACTTCCCTATCGTTTGAAAGAAATTTCTCTCTCTGTACTTTATAAACAAAATACCCGTGTACCAGACAAATTATTGACGAGTTGAGACGACAGTATCGTACTTTCGCCGGTATTTACTTTCCCAAATTGGTAGATAGTTATTTTGAAATAGAGGTTTTTATCTGTTATCCGGTCTAAACCACGTACCAGATATCAGAAGGTTAGGGACTATATCTTGTACAAAAGTATACTGAAAGGAATTACTTCACAGAAAATTTTAGAAAACAAGTATAAATTAATCGATAGAATATTTTGATATTCGATATATATTCATATATTCCGATATGTGTAACATTTATGAATGTCGAGGGTTAGACATCGAACGGAAAGTAAAAGGATTTCCACAGAAAACTCGTCGTTTTCTAAGATTAAAACTACGTCGGATTAAAAAGTTTACAAGGAAATACCTTTCAAGAAAAAATACAGGATCCTTTATAAACGAATTGTGTTTCAGTATTACTAAATGAGTACAAAGATTTTATAGTTTCTCAAGATGTCGAAATTGAAGATTTAGATGTTAGGTTAAGTTCAGTTCGAGACACATAACATACTCCATACCAGGTCTAAGTAATAAAAGATATCCTATAGATCAAGGACTTAGTAAACAACTTTTCTAAGAAATTAGGAAATTATCTTTTTTTGGATAGGATCTTATCTATTTTCTGATGGGTATACTTATGATATACGACATATATATGAATGTATGTGTGTCTCTTGGGAATCCTATAGAAAGGTAGTAAATGGATGTATGGATGGACGGACACAGTTGTGGTACTGGGTCATAGTGTGATAGTAACATCAAATCACATTAAGAATTTTATCTCATTTAAGAGGTTGAAACGAGAAAGGGTTATAACAAAACTGTTAAGATTTAAACTCTTAGTCGGACTGTCAGAGAAATTTATTTATTGGTCGTAAAAATTATCCTGACGTGACGTAGGTATCTAGATAATCACCTCTTAATTGTAGAATTGTTGTGACTTAGAAGACTAGTGCATACTCCATAATAAAGACAAATAAGTCTATGACCAGTAAAGAGAGTCGATACGACGTATGTCAAAATTTTAAAATAGAGATACATAAAGTGCAAATAGTCGACTGAACGAGTCAACACAGACTGAGAAACGCTGGGGTACCTGACGTCGTGTGGTCCAAAGGGACAGGTAGTGGTTTGAGGACCTCGAACGAGTTTGAGTACAGGTAGTTCAGCCACTACGGTAGGTTGGTAGAGTAGGAGACAGTAGGGGAATAGGAGGACGGAAGTTAGAAAGGGTCTTAGTCCAAGAAAAGGTTACTCAGTCAAGAAACGTAGTCCACCGGTTTCATAACCTCAAAGTCGAAGGCATAGTCAGGAAGGTTACTTATAAGTCCTGACTAAAGGGACTCCTAACTGACCATACTAGAGGAACGTCAGGTTCCCTGAGAGTTCTCAGTAGAGGTTATGGTGTCAAGTCTTCGTAGTTAAAAAATCTCGAGTCGAAAGAAATATCAGGTTGAGAGTGTGGGTATGTTCATCAGAACATGACCGTTTCATTGCAGAGACGAAAAATTATACGACAGATCCAACCAGTATCGAAAAGAAGGTTTCTAGTTCGTAGAAAATTGAAGTACCGACGTCAGTGGTAACAAGTACGAATACATCGTAAGTATTTAACAAACCTACAGTCTTATATTTTTATATCAACTGAAAACATACCACTGGACTATAGGAAACTACGACAGTTTAAGTGGATCTCCTCAAAATCATGGAAGGAGTATTTCAGGAATCCTAAAAGATACATAATGATATAATGCAGTTGATGTCTATCAAAATGAAAATTAACCTAAGGAAAATAATAAAAATAGAATGACGTGACCGATACTTAAGGACATATTGCAATTAATATTCGACACATTCACCTGTAAGAATGGAAGCAGGATTAGAATATCTCTTTCGTAAGTCAGAAAATAATGATTTACATTACAATCGATGTCTACAAAATATTTACGGGAAATAGTCTGACTTCTTCAAAGACAGATAAGACCCAGACGACACTCAAAAATAGTACTTATCCAAACTTAAAACAGTTTACGTAGACCAGTTCTCCCTCCGAATACGGTATTTGAAATGTGAAAGGAAGAAAAGATTGCATTCTTTAGACATTGAAATTTAAAAACAGATTCGTAAAGAAATCATTAGGTTGTCGACATAGAATGTTTTACACTGTATGACATAAAAGTAATAGTAAGACAAATTTTGTAAAATGTATAAGAGAACACTAAAGAAACTAGGTTCGTTATAAACCTTTACATATTAAATTAAAACTATATAAAATTTGTATGTATAAACGGTAAAAGATAGTGAAAGGAAACACATCTGACTCAGAAGTGAGTCATAGTATAAGTAAGTCGGATTTCTTGTAAAATTCTAAAGAATATTATATCCATATGACTGTCTTTTAAAAGAATGAAACGAATAAACCTTACAATAAAACGGAAACAAAAATTTTCATTAAAATCCAATTTAAAAAAAAAATTAAAGAAAGTCGGGAAATTTATATAGTAAGGTAACGAAAGGTCGAACGAATAGAAGACTACTCTTCAGCCGTTACTAAAAAAAAAGGAAACGAAGGAATAAAAAAAAAAAGAGGAGAATGACGAAAATTCTAAAAGAGATGTAGTGATCGTGAACCACTAAACTGATGTTGTGTGGTGTCACACCAAGACAAACATTAGGATGAACATTGAATGACTCTAAGAATCCAGACGTCAAAATACAGGAAAATTCAGAAACTCGTATGATTGGTATAAAATCTATAAAATTTCAGAGACGGTTGATTATAGACAGTAAAGACACAGACAAAGATAACTAAAAAGAAGGAGAAACGTGCAGGTCATCAAGTAACACACACACACACAGACACATACTTGCATACATTCGTTTATGTGTGTGTAAATAATACCTTTGGTACTTATTTTATAACAACTTAAATATCTAAAATACTAGAAGGAAAATTTCTCTTTTATAACAAAGTTCCCTAATAATAAATGACAAGTTGAAGTAAGAAAAGTCGAAAGATCTAAACAATCTCGTTCATATCTCATCGGTAATCAGTGGTCCAGTTTGAGTCGGAATGAGAAACTCCACAATGGTTAGACCCCGGAGATGACTTACGAGGTCTACAAGTTGTTTCAGAGAGGTGACACGAATAAGTCTTGAGTTTGTAGAGAGTTGGAACATTCGTGAACTTTAAAAAGTCTAATGTTAAAGGATTATTGAAATACCCACGGGAATACCTCAAAATGAATGTGTACGTGTCGAATCATAGATTGTTTCCAGAGTTCTCCTGATGTACTTCTAGATACTACGAGAAAGAAACTCATGAATTCAGGTAGAAGAAATCATAAGACTAGATTACTAAGGTCGATAGACTCGGAGAGGTTGAGATTGGAAATAAAGTCAGTTCGTTCTGGTGACACGAGATAAACCGAAAGGAAAGGGACGTGGTCTATAAATTTTTACGGAGATCCGTCTTTTGTTCCCGTTAATTTCCCGAGTGGAGTAGACAAAGAAAAAAGAGTCCTTAGTGACTGAGACTGGAAACGACGAAACATAGTTAAAAGACTTTTATTACTGAAAGTATATAAAGACAGAGTAAAGGGTCGATAAATGTCAGTTTCTCTTGTTTATCATGGTCATTACGGTGAGGTAATACCGATCTTTAGTTTCTTGAAATAATTATACACAAACACACACTAGAGAGATTTTACAAAGATAAAACAAAGTTTATAAAGTATGAGTCTTAAAGTAACGGAAATTTTTTTATTTTTGGTCCATGAAGGGACCACTAGGTCACCGATTCTGAGATTCGAGGGTTACGTCCTCCGGGTCCAAGGAGGGGACCAGTCCTTCGATCTAGGGTATACGATGTTGATTCTAGGTCACGTCGGTTTATGTTTTATTCACTTATAATTTTGTTTGTTCGTTTTGATGTCAACGTCCCATTCTGGTCTTAGAATTGTTGTTGTTTTTGGTAATTTTAGCTAAGGGTCCAAAGAAATCCCCCACAAGGACCTGATAAAGTTCTTTCGTCTCGACAAATAGGTGGTGGATAGATGGAAAGTTGAAAAGATATTCTCTATCAATTTGATGTAAACTCGGTGATGTCAAAATTCAGAGAAAGAATGTTGAATCGGAAATACGATTTACGATGTCTTTAAGAATACTGGTTTTCTCACTAATATTCTATTTGGGTTTCGTACACATGATTGACATATTGTACCATCCCTGTCTTTCGTCTATCGTTTCTCTGTTTCCAACTACTAGGAAAAAATGAAGTGATATGGTATATATGATAGAACCGTTTTATAGTAAATTTTTCTCTGGGTTCACGGATTGTTCTGTTATCAAGATCATTTTCGTCGGTCTTTTTCAGTATTACTACATTACATCACTGCCAAGGAACCACAAAATTAGGAGTATTTGTTTAGTGAAATCCGTTCTTAATCAAGTAAACGTTCTCTTTTTTTTTACTTATGTTGAGACGAATCCCTCCGAGAGAGACTGATGTCTGATGAAGATTGAATTACTTATTAGGTTCTTATGTCCCGTGGAACTTCCTTATCTTTTAGGTCAACGAAGAGACGACGATTGTTGTTGTTTTTGTACATATTGTTGTTGTTTTTTGACATAAGGTTGTTAGAGAGAATTCTCAAGATCGGTGTATTACCTTCGGTCGGATCCTCGTTTTTCAGTCTAATTAGGGATTAGTTTACATGACAAAGTCCACCGGTGTTCCATCGTCAGTAATTCTACTCCCTCTCCACCTACCAGACTTCTTTTATTGATTAGTTGAACAAACATCCGATTCGTTGATACTCGTTCCCTCTAAAAACCAAAACTATAAAAATGTATGTCGACTGACCTCCGTTTGTCTTAATTTTTGATGTAAAAACTCCGTTGAGATAATCGTTTTTCTGGGGTGATCAATGGTATGAGAGGGGTCTTTCAGGTTTAAACGTGATTATCCTGTGTCCTACTCTTAGGTCACGTCGGGGGTTATTTTGGTGTGAGAGATTGTGGGTAAAGTCTACCCACAAGTCCGAAGGGTTCACCGTGGTCACCATTTCTTGGACGGATGGTTACGGTCTCTACGGTCTCTACACTCAAACTAGGGATCCAACCCTTATAAGGGTCCTCTTCCTTTACCGTTGTGTGAGGTCATAAGAACAGACCTTTAGGATATCTGTCTCCTCGGATCTCCCGATGTCTTGTACCCCAGTGTTTCTCAGCTTGTGCTGACTCAACGTGTGTGTGTGTGTCTATGTCTGTGTTTCCTACTACCCCTTCCTTATTAAGGGTTTTTCGTTTCAGTCCCCGACACCTTTTATTTCCTGTTTCCTCGAAGAGAGTCTTTCGTCTTAACCCTAGGATAGTTCTGGAATGACATGAAGGTTTCATTCTTCAGAATGATTAATAACATTCTTGGTCGTTGATAGTACACATAGGATAGGAAGGGAGAAGGATCATAAATGACATCGAAAGGACAGGGATGAAGTTGTGTGTATGTTTTTTGTTCTTCCGTTCTCCCAATTCTTTGAACAAGTACCCGAATCTCGAATGGTGTTTATTCCTTGTAGACCTGGGTTTCCTCTCCTGAAATGAGATGGACGACTTACACCAAAACTTAGTGTTAGAATTATATAACATGTCAAGACAGGTCTTTAGACCTTTTTGAGTTAAACAGTTACTAGATTTGTCTAAAAAGTCATAATCAAAATTTCTTAAGTATGTGACCTAACCGTATAAATCAGAACAAGAGGATGGTAGATAGTAGGGGAGGGGGTCAGTTTCTTTCCTTCTCTCTTTTTAATCTCTCCAACTTCTTATGATTGTGTAAGATAGTTATGGTGGGGGGGAAAAGAACATACTTTCCTTTAAAATTTCCATTATCAAACAATTTAACAGAAGAGACACGAAATTTTTAGGAACGTATTACAGTTTGTAATTGTTAATCCTTGTATGTTTAATCATATATCCTCTAATTAAATAAAAATTTGATTATTTTTGTATAAACGATTTCTTATCAGACTTCAGTACGTACACTAGTCAAGTTATTCGTGACACACACACACAAACGTGTGTACATGTGTGTGCAAATATACACACGTGTTAAGAAAACATATCCTTCGGTCCTGTACAATATTACAATGGTTTGATATGTGACGTATTTCCGGACCTACTTTCCCGTTCGTCGGACGGGTGGTCTCCTGGTTCTGGGTCGAGGTGGTTTACGTCCGGTCTATGATCGGACCCTGGTCGACCTGGACCGACGACTCTCCCCTCACGTGAGGCACCTGTGACGTGACAAAGGGTGTTTCCCGGAGAAGAGGTTCCAGTTCTATGTATTGGTTTGATGGTGTATGTATTTTTGTGTTTATCGTTAAATGAGTTTTACTCCACTGTCTCCTTCTACAAAGACTACTTCCTTGTGCTAGTTTGGTGTCCTCTTGTTTCATTGTATCTATGTCCGTTAGATTGACTCTTTGTCAATTCTCATTACTAGTATTTCTACTAGTTTCTTTAACCCTCCTCTGATCTACGTGTCTCGTTCTTTAATATTCAACAATTGTTTGTCTTTTGTCTTTCTTACTGAATTGTCTTACCTTCCTATGTTATCGACTTTACTTTTTATGTGATCTTCCTTAACTATGATCTGATTTACTTTGTCTTGTCTAGTCACTCTACCATCTGTCTCGTCACCTTTAGTGACGGTGGCTTGTCTTTATTTTTTCTTACTCTTCTTTACTCCTACCAAATTTACTTGGGACTCTATTGTGGTTCACACGATTATAACGTAATACATCCCGAGGATCTTCCTTTTCTCTTTCCCGGGTTCTTCCATAAAATTCTCTATTGTCTGTATTTGGAAGAAAATCGAACCCCTTCCTTTGTCAGTAAGTTCAGGTCCTTCACGTCTCAGGATATGTCCTAATTGGGTGTTTCCTTATATGGTACTGTATAAAGTAGTTTTACTGTTTTTAATGTCTGTTTCTCTCCTATAATTTTCGTTGTTCCCTTTTCGTTGTTTATTATATGTTCCCTTGAGGGTATTCTGATAGTCGACTAAAAAGTCTTCTTTGACGTCCGGTCTTCCCTCACCGTATTATATGAATTTCACTAATTTCTCTTTTTTTGTATGTTGGTTCTTATAAGGTGGGTCGAGTAAGTCTAAACTACCTCGTTTGTTTTCGATCTTCTAAAGTCGTCGTGGTTTAGTGAAGATGTTGTTTACGATGTCCTTGATCCACCTTTTCTTTTATGGTATTGATCTTTGTTCTGATAATGTTTGACCTTTTCGAGTGACCATTTCCGTTTGTATCTTATTTCCATCCTTTATTAGGTACACGTCTCGATCTTCCCTATAAATTACTGTTTTCAACACTTTATTAAACATAAGTGTTATTTGTCAATTCCCTATGTGATTTATTAATCTACGTTTTATATCATAGTTTTTATTAATACTCCCCTCCTCTCGTGTTTACGTCCCATGGATTTTACACAAACTTTGATTCTCTAGTCGTTGAATTTTATTCGTACCTTTTTATATATGAGGATATGTTTTCAAAGTACTATTGGTGTTTTAGTTTTTTTACATATGTGTGTGTGTTTTTCCTTGGTTTGTATTGTGATTTCTGTCAGTAGTTTAGTGTTCTGATCTCGTGTTTTATTCTTTTCTGGATGGTCTTTCTTTTTTTTTGATTTTGTTAATTGTTTTAACGTTATCCTTGTGTGTATAGTCATTAATGAGATTGAAACCGGTGGAGCACACTTCTCAACTGAGTAACCTTTTCTGAGACTACGACCCTCCCTAACCCCCGTCCTCCTCTTCCCCTGCTGTCCTACTCTACCGACCTACCGTAGTGCCTGAGCTACCTACACTCAGACTCACTTGAGGCCCTCAACCACTATCTGTCCCTCCGGACCGCACGACGCTAAGTACCCCAACGTTTCTCAACCTTTGCTGACTCGCTGACTTGACTTGATATTTACCTTATTTACGAAGTTGGTTTTCTGTGTCTGATCGACTTATCTTGTCCTGGGTATATAAACGACGGATCTTCTCTGAGTGAAATCTAGATCTTTATGTATGTCTTACTTTTACTCCCTTCTTCTTTTCTATAAGATACGTTTTTCTTTAGTTTCCTTTCGGTCTCATCGTTAGGAATATAGTATTTTTATTTTGAAATTTCTGATAGTGTTCTGTTTCTTCCTATGATGTATTACTAGTTTTCTAGTTAGATTCTTCTATGTTGTTACCTTTATATATATACGTGGTTTGTTTCCTCGTGAAGTTTCTATTTCGTTAACAATTATCTTTATCCTCTTTAACCGTCATTATTACTATTCTCGGGAGACTACTTCCACTCTCTCCTCCCACTTTTTCGATCTAATTTTGAGTTGTAAGTTTTTTGATTCTAGTGCCGTAGACCAGGGTAGTGAAGTGTCGTTTATCTACCCCCTTTTTTACCTTTGTTACTGTCTGAAATAACAGAACCCGAGGTTTTAGTGACGCCTACCACTGACGTCGGTACTTTAATTTTCTACCAACAAAGAACCTTCTATTCGATACTGTTTGGATCTGTTGTATAATCTTTCGTCTTTGTAGTACGGTTGTTTTCACACTTATTAGTTTCGATATCTAAAAAGTCATCAGTACATGTCTACATTCTCAACCTGGTATTTCGTCCGACTCGTATCTTCTTAACTACGAAAACTTGACACCACGACCTCTTCTGAGAACTCTCAAGGAACTTAACGTTCTAGTTTGTTCAGTTAGGATTTCCTTTAGTTGGGACTTATAAGTAACCTTCCTGATGACGATTTCGAGGTTGTGAAACCGGTGGACTACAACCCTTTCTAACTCCCGTCCTCCTCTTCCCCCGCTGTCTCCTGTCCTATCAACCTATCGTAGTAGCTGAGTTACATGTACTCAAATTCGTTTGAGACCCTCTTTCACTTTCTGTCACTTCGGATCGTACGACATCGGGTACCCCAACGTTTCTCAGTCTGTGTTGACTCACTGACTTGTTGTTGAGTTTTTATCGCCCCAATGTCATTGTTGGGTCAGTATAGTTACCTGTCTAGTAGGTGTGTCTTTGAGTTGTTCCTTTTTGTCAGGAATTTACTGGGTCTGAATTGACAATAAATATCTCGTAAGGTAGACTTTCGTCATCATACGTGTAAGTTCACGTGTACCTTGTGAGAGATTCTATCTAGTGTAGGACCTGGTGATTCGTTCGGAACCATTTAAATTCTTTTGACTTTAGTGTCGTTTACACAACAACCTGGGATTGTGGTACTCCGATCTTTAGTTAATGTTCTTTCTTTTTTTTTACGGTGTTTGTGTGTCTCCGATTCGTTATACCGTGATTTTTTTAGTTACCTAGGGACTTCTTTAGTTTCTCCTTTTAATTTTTTATGAATCTCTGTTTACTTTTGTACTGTTAGATTTTGGTGCCCTACATCGTTTTCGTCAAGATTCTCTCATCAAATATCGTTATGTTAGAATGGAGTCCTTTGTTCTTTTTAGAGTTTATTTGTTGGATTGGAATGTGAATCTCGTTTGTCTTTCTTATAGTTCGTTTTGAGTTCCAATCATCTTCTTTTCTTTAGTATTTTTAGTCTCGTCTTTGTTTACTTCATCTACGATTTTCTTTTTTATCTTTTCTAGTTACTTGGATGTTCGACCAAGAAACTTTTATATTTGTTTTAACTATTTGGAAATGGGTCTGAGTAGTTCTTTTTTTCCCCTCTTCCGGGTTTAATTATGTTAGTGTTTATTTTTTCGTCAATATTCACTATGGTATCTTCGTCTTACCTAGTATTCTGGGATACTACTTGTTGATATATGGTTATTTTACATGTTGGATCTTTTTACCTATTTAAGAATCTTTCCATGTTAGAGGATTGTGACTTGGTCCTTTTTTGTTTTATACTTGTCTGGTTAATGGCTACTTCAACTTAGTCATTAATTTTGACGGTTTTCGTTTTCAAGCCCTGTTCTACCGAAGTGTCCACTTAAGATGGTTTGTAAAAGTTTGATAATTTTTTTTTAGCGTTTGCTTCCCTGTGAAGACTTGAGTGAGATATTCCGGTGATAACGGAACTATGATTTTGACCTGTTTCAATAGTGTTTTCCTCTTTTAATATCCGGTTAAAGTGACTTCTTTTATCTACTTTTTAGGAGTTTTTTTTTTTTTTTTTGATGATCGTTTGATTTAGGTTGTTATGTCATTTTCCTAGTATGTGGTATTAGTTCATCCTAAATAGGGTCCTACGTTCCTAAAAAGTGATAGGTGTTTTCAACGTTTGACGTGTTTGACTTCTTATTTTTAGTATACTAGTAAAGTTGTCTACGTTTCTTTCAAACACTGTTTTAAGTAAATACTATTTTTTTGAAAAGTTATTAATCCGAATCTTCCTTGACTGGAGTCATATTATTTCCGGATATACCGTTCGGGTCTCGATTACAGTATGAGTTGTTGCTTTCCGACTTTCGTAAAGGAGATTCTAGTTCTTATTTCGTCCTTACGGATGAGAGTGATGAAATTGTATTAAAACCTTCAGGACCAGTGTTATTAGTCTATTCTTTTTCATTATTTTCCTTAGGTTTGACCTTTTGTTATGTATTTCGACAGTGACAAACGTCTACTGTACTACGATATATCTCTTTTAAGGTTTCTGTGATGGTCCTTTGATGATCTCGAGTAGTTACTTAGACCACTTCAACGTCCTATGTTTTAATTATATGTTATTAGACAACGTAAAGATATAAGATTTTCTATTTCATTCCTTTGTTAGGGTAAATGGTAGCGTAGTTTTTCTTATGAATGCTTATTTGGACGGATTTCATCATTTTATGGATATGAGACTTGTGACATTCTGAGACTCACTTTCCTTGACTTCTACTGTGTTTGTCTACCTTTCTATATGATACAAGAACCTAACCTTCTTAGTCATAACAATTTTAACTGGTATGGAGTTCCGTTAGATGTCTAAGTCACGTTAGAGACCGTTTAATGGTTACCGTATAAAGTGTCTCGATCTTGTTTGTAAAACTTTAAACATACCTTTGTGTTTCTGGGGTTTATTGGTTTTACTAAAATTCTTCTTATGTCGACTTCCTTAGTCCGAGGGACTGAAGTCTGATTTGGTGTTTCGATATTATTAGTTTTGTCATACTAAGACCGTGTTTTTGTCTGTGTATCTAGTTACCTGATCCTATCTTTTCGGTCTTCACTTGGGTATGAGATTACAAGTTAGATGTGTTTCCTCCGTTTTTGTGTGTTACCTCTTTTCTGTCAGGGAAGTTATTTACCACGACCCTTTTGACCTGTTGGTGTACATTTTCTTGCTTTATTTTAAGAGATTGTACTATATGTTTTCATTTGAGTTTTATGTAAGGGTCAAACACTGAACTGACAAGTGAAAGGAATACCACAGAGAACCACCATAAAAGTTTTGAGTCCTCATCACGTCACCTACGGTCAACAATAATAATCTCTTTACGTTTAGTTTTGATACTCTATGATGGAGTATGCTCAGTCTTATCGGTAGTAATTATTCAGATATGTATTTACGACCTCTCCCACACCCCTTTTCCCTTGGCAACAAGTGACAACCACCATTACATTTAATCACATCGGTGATACCTTTGTCAAACCTCTAAGGAGTTTTTTGATTTTTATCTTGATGGTATACTAGGTCGTTAAGATGGAGAACCATAAATAGACTTCTTTGACTTTTATGTTTGAGCTTTTATATGGACATGGGGGTCCAAGTATTGTCGTAACCAATGTTATCGGTTCTATACCTTTGTTGGATTCACAGGTGACCATATATTTACCTATATGTGTTACTCTATTTTCACTGTTTGTCAAAGTTCCCCATTTTGAAACACGGATTTACTTTTTCGATGAAATATCATTAAAAAGTGACTTTTATAACACACTTATTTTTCCGAAGCTAGAGTTTTTTTTTTTTTCTTTTAAGAGATTGTACTATATGTTTTTATTTGAGTTTTACCCAACTTCTGGATTTACATTCTGACCTAAGATATTATGAGAATCTCCTTTTATATTCGTCGACAGAGGATCTCATTACCTTTATCTTTTTTTTCTTACCCTGAATTAATTTGAATTTTCGAAAACGTGTCGTTTCCTTTAGTATTTGTTGTGTTTTCTGTTTGATGTCTGACTCTCTTTTACAAACGTTTACTACAATGGTTGTTCCCTAATTAAAGGGTTTAATATGTTTACCGAGTATGTCGAATTACAGTTTTTTTTTTATTATTATTATCAGTCTTCTGGATTTATCTATAAAGAGGTTTCTTACAAATCAACGATTCAGTACAGGTTGAGAAAACCCTGTGGTACTTGACATCGGGTGGTCCAAGAAGACAGGTAACCTAAACGGTCCGTTCTTATGACCTCACCCAACAGTAAAGGAAGAAGTCCCCTAGTAGGGTTGGGTCCCTAGTTTGAAGGACGTAACCGTCCGTCTAAGAAATGGTGACTCGATGGTCCCTTCGGGGTTTCTTCTGTATGTTTACACGGACGATTGACCGTATGCTTGACTACGAATTGTAGTGATTAATTTCTTTACGTTTATTTTTAATGTTACTCCATATTGGAGTGTGGTTAGTCTTACCCGTAGTAATTTTTCAGATACTTATTATTTGTGACCTCGTCCACACCTCTTTGTCCTTCAGAAGATGTACCAACCACCCTTATATTTAACCCCGTCAGTGATACCTCCTGTCATACATTCTAGGAATTTTTGAGTTTTATCTCGATGGTAAACAAGGACGTTAAAGTGAGGACCCGTATATACGTCTCTTTTGAAAGTAAACTTTTCTATATATGTGGGTCATAAGTATCGTCGTGATAAATTTTATCGGTTCTATACCTTCATTGTAGTTGTCTAACTACTTATTTATTCTGGGGTGTGTGTGTGTGTGTGGATATGTATGTGTGTTTGTTGTCTTATAATGGGTTAGTATTTTTTCTTATTTTATTACGGTAGACGTTGTTGTTCCTACCTGGATCTTTAATAGTATAATTCACTTCAGTCTGTTTCGTTCTGTTTATAGTACCCTATAGGGAATATACACCTTGTTGTCCCGCCGGACCGTACGACGCTAAGTACCCCAGCGTTCCTCAGCCTGTGCTGACTCGCTGACTTGACTTGACTTGACTTTTATGTTATGTTTACTTGAATAAATGTTTTTGTCTTTATCTGAATATCTGTGTCTTTTGTTAAAATACCAACGGTTTACCTTATCGTCACCCCGTCCCTCTATTGACCCTCAAACCCCACTTGTATATATGTGAGCCAAGTCAACGAGTCAACACAAACTGAGACGTCGGCGTACCTATTTGTTCCTGGATGACGTATCGTGTCCCTTGATATAAGCCAGAGAATTTAATTGTCGTATGTTTGTCGGGATAATTCTAACGAATAAGGAAGAACAAACGTTAAACCGTCTAATATGGAAAGTTCCATGTTAGATATTGTATGGATATATTGTTGGATATTGCCTTTTATTAGAAAATATATATATATCTGAAGGGACCACCGAGTCTGCCATTTCGTTTCCGGATGTTACACCCTCTGGACCCAAGCTAGGGACCCAACCCTTCTAGGAGACCTCCTCCTTTACCGTTGGGTGAGGTCATGAGAACGGACCTTTTGGGATACCTGCCTCCTCGAACAATCCGAGGGCAGGTGTCCCAACGTTTCTTAGTCTGTGCTGACTCGCTGAAGTGAAGCTATGTATATGTATATGTGTGAACTGTATATATACGTGTGAACTTTCATTGTGTTGTAACATTTAATTGATGTGAAGTTAAAAATTTTTTACAAAAACAGACACACACACACACACACACACACATTCCGATTATCCAGTTTCCCTCTTAGTATTGGTGATTAGAGTGATTATTTATTGTCGATATGATTTTTTTTTTTTTTTTTTTTTGTTGGGATTTGACTTCTCTATTTCAATCCGATACGATTGTGATTTGTTTTCTTTCAACCTCCCTGAAGGAACCACCAAGTCACCAACCCTCAGACGGACGGTTACATCCCCTGTTTCCAAACTAGGAACAAGGTTCTTCTAGAGTATACGTCGTCCCGTTGATTCAGGTACCCGGTGTTGATGACTCGAACGAGAGATGTTCTCTTCGGTGGTGTTACTTTTTGGGTACGTGGTGTTGGTCTGTCATTGGGAGCGAGTGCCGTTGATCTCCTTACGGGTTACCGTCGTTGTTTCTGGGTCACGTCGGTTTTATTCATTTATAGTATTTATATATTTTTTTTCTTTCACCCTCATCGATACAATTAAAGTCTGTCCTGTTTCAAGTGTCGTTCTTACAATAGTACTTATTTCTCCCCATAATCTATTATTATTATGAAACTCTTCCATTGTTAGAATTTACACATAAATTACGATTGTTGTTTTGTTCTTGTTGTTTGAGTATAGTTTGACACACTCCGTTTTGACTGTCTGCTAACGTTCTTCTTTATCTATTTAGGTGATGATATTAGTCTCTGAAATTGTAAGGGAGATAGTCTTTACGTATCTAAGTTGTCCGTCTTTTAGTCATTTCTATCTCCACTTGAGTTGTCGTGGTCATTAATAATTATCGACCTATATTAACTATAGATATAGGATGAAGTAGGTTGTTGTCGTCTAATGTGTAAGAAGAGTTCTATTGTAATTTATAAGTGGTTTTCTCTAGTGTAAGACCCAGTATTTTATGTGAAATTGTTCAATTTTTTTTGTCTTTAATATATTACAGACGAGAATCCGGTGTTTCCTTAATTTAATCTTTAGTAATTGTCTTTCCAATTGCCCTTTTAGAGTTTTATGAACCTCTAATTTGTTGTGTGAAGATTAATTGTACATTTGTTTCTTCTTTGGAGTAATCTTTAAAATTTTACGATACTTGCTTTACTTATACGTTTATGTTCAGTAGTTTTAAACACCCTATAATAGTGAAAACATTAATTTTCGTATTTATTTTTAATTTCTTTTCGTTTTTTTAACACCCTATGTCACCTTTGTCACGAATGTCACTTATCGTATTCTCTTTTTTTCTTAAATGTCGTAATTTAAGTATATAACCTTTTATTCTCTTTAGAAATCCTTTAGTCTTTTCTCGTTTAATTTAGGTTTCATTCATGTGTTCCTTATTATTTTTAGTCTCGTCTTTAGTTTACTCTGACTTTTGTGTTTTAGATTCAGGTGATTAAACTATTGGATCTCTTTTACCCGGTTAAGGAACTTTTCATGTTAGACGGTTTAACGTTTTTTCTTTATTTGTCAGTCTTACCCTGACATAGACAATTTCTTTAATTTAGTTATTAATTATTGACGGGTTTCGTCTTTGACGGTCCAGGTTTACTCAAGTGACTGTTAAAGATGGTTTTTAAATTCCGTCTTTAAAATGGTTAAGAGATCTTTAAGAAAGTCTTTTATCTTCGTCTCCTTGATAAAGGATTGAATGAATACTTCTGTCGTTATGGGATTTTGGTCTATTTCGATAATGTTCTACAGATGTTAGAGTACTTTTGTCTGTGTTTCTTGGAGTTTTTAATCATTTAACTTAAATTGTTACATATTTTTCTGAATTTATGGTATTGGTTCACCCTAAATAAGGTCATACGTTTTGACCAAGTTGTAAGTTTTAGTCAATTACACTAGGTAGTGTAGTTGTCCGTAATGTACTAGTATAGTAATAGTGTAGTAATATAGTATAGTGTAGTTTTTCTTTTGTTGGTGTGCTTACATGGTTATCAACATGTTTATCGTAAAGTCTTTCATGTTGTGTATGTTGTTTTTGAGGTTCATTTGATCCTCATCTCCCTTAAAGAAGAGAACTAATTTTAACAGATGGTTTTTTGATGTCGATGTAGTATGCATTGACATTTTGTCGTCTTGCAAAGGGTAATTAAAGACCTTGTTCTGTTCTATAAGGGAGTAGAGAGGAAGAGTTGTGATCCATGACCTTTAATATCGATTACGTTTTTTTATCCTTTATTTTCTATGTATCCAAACATTCCTTCTTTATTTTGAGAGACAAGTGTCTACTGTACCAATAAATACCCTTTTTAGGTTTTCTTAGTACAAAATTTTCGGATGTTGATTATTCGTTAATATTGTTCCAACGTCCTATGTTTCAACTAAATTTTTGATAGAGTACGTGATCGTTTCTTCTCCGTCGTAAACTTAATTTTTGTGTAATGATAAATGTAATCGTGGAGGTTTTTACTTTGGTCAAGTCAAGTCAAGTCAACAAGTCAGTACAGGCTGAGAAACACTAGGGTACCTAACGTCGTACGGTCCGGAGGGACAGGTAGTGGTTGAGGGCCTCAAATAGGTTTGAGTACAGGTAACTCAGTCACTACCGTAGGTTGGTAGAATAGGAGACAGCAGGGGAAGAGGAGGACGGAAGTTAGAAAGGGTCGTAGTCCCAGAAAAGTTTACTCAGTCGAAAAACGTAGTCCACCGGTTTCATAACCTCAAGATCGAAGTTGTAGTCAGGAAGGTTACTTGTGGGTCCTGACTAGAAATCTTATCTGACCCACCTAGAGGAACGTCAGGTTCCCTGAGAGTTCTCAGTAGCGGTTGTGGTGTCAAGTTTTCGTAGTTAAGAAGTCATGAGTCGAAAGAAATACCAGGTTGAGAGTGTAGGTATGTACTGATGACCTTTTTTTGGCATCGGAACTGATCTGTCTGGAAACAACCGTTTCATTATAGAGACGAAAACTTATATGATAGATCCGACCAGTATTGAAAGGAAGGTTCCTCATTCGTAGAAAATTAGAGTACCGACGTCAGTGGTAGACGTCACTAAAACCTCGGGTTTTTATATGGGTCGGTTGAAAAGGTGACAAAGGGGTAGATAAAGGGTACTTCACTACCCTGGTCTACGGTACTAGAAGCAAAAGACTTACAACTCGAAATTCGGTTGAAAAATTGAAAGGAGAAAGTGAAAGTAGTTCTTCTAGAAATCAAGAAGAAACGAAAGACGGTATTCCCACCACAGTAGACGTATAGACTCCAATAACTATAAAGAGGACTGTTAGAACTAAGGTCGAACACGAAGTAGGTCGGGTCACAAAGGGTACCACATGAGACGTATATTGAATATATTCGTCCCACTGTTATATGTCGAAACTGCATGAGGAAAAGGATAAACCTTGATCAGACAACAAGGTACAGGTCAAGACAACGAAGGACTGGACGTATATCCAAAGAGTTCTCCGTCCAGTCCACCAGACCATAAAGGTAGAGAAAGTCTTAAAAGGTGGAGAAAGTCTTAAAAGGTGTCGAATAACACTAGGTGTGTCAGTTTCCGAAACCGTATCAGTTATTTCGTCTTTATCTACAAAAAGACCTTAAGAGAACGAAAAAACTACTAGGTCACTTACAACCGTTCAACTAGAGACCAAGAAGACGGAAAAGATTTAGGTCGAACTTTTAGACCTTCAAGTGTCAAGTGCATAACGACTTCGGACCGAACCTCTTAAAACTCGTAATGAAATGATCGCACACTCTACTCACGTTGACACACCATCGACCTCGTAAGACACCGTAACGGAAAGAAACCCTAACCTTACTTTTGACTGGAAAAGGTCAGGACACCGGTAACGACTCAAAAGGTTTAAACGACCGTATAACTCACGTCGTGAAAGTGTCGTAGTAGAAAATCCTAAACTTTATCGAGTTGACCGTAAGGTAGTGGAGGTGATCGAAACAAGTATCACTACGAAGGATAAACTGAAGTGTAATGTCATATAGACCGAGATCCACTCGCTAGTGTGGTAGTACTAATAGACCCAGTACTTCTAGAAAAAACGCATCAAGAAGACACATAAGAACGGTGGAGAAGAATTATAGAAGAAGAAGACAATCCAGGTATGGTAAAGACAGGAAATGACTCGGGTAGACATGTACTTTACAAGGGAACCATAGAGATTAAAAGAACTTCTCTAGAGATCAGAAAGGATAAGATAACAAAAGGAGATAAAGAAACGTGACTAGTGACTCCTTCCGAAAGAATAGAGAGGAACGATAAGAAACCTAGAGACGTAAGTTTGCCCATATAGAAAGGAAAAGAGGAAACGAAACCGAAGAGAAGAAAAGTGTCGATAAACATTCCGGAGAGGTCTGTCGGTAAAACGAAAAAACGTAGAAAAAGAACCCCTACCAGAATGAGGGACAGGGGACATGTTACAGTGTTTGAAGGTAGGTATCAAGTAGTACGTGAGACAGATAGTCTAGATCAGGGAATTTAAATAAAGAGTGAAGGTGACATATTAGTATTCCCTAAAATAAATCCAGTATGGACTTACCACATCACCAAAAGGGATGAAAGAAGTTAAATTCAGGTTTAAACCGTTATTCCGAAAGTACTAGACTCGGTATCAGTCAAGGACCAGAACAAAAACGACTGACATATCTCGAAGAGGTAGAGACCGACGTTTCTTATATTAGTTGGACTAAAGCCACAACCGGTAGACCACTACAGTTACACATCTCAGAAGAGAACAAAAACAACCTTCTCCCACAAACGATACTGGTCACGCAAGAGTCCATATTTAGAATGCTTTTTATATATACTAGTACTACTCCTTTATGTTGTTTTGATACTGATTTCTATGGTTTTTTTCTTGATTTTTTGATCTCTCTATAAGGTATAAGTTACTTTACTTCTTAGTTATAACAATTATACGGTCAAAAAGGGTTGAACGAGATATCTCAGGTACGTTAGGATTAGTTTTAGGGTCGTTGGACAAAACACCTTTAGTCATTTTACTAAGAGTTCAAATATACCTCTCCGTTTTCTGGGTTCTATCGGTTGTGTTATAATTTCCTCTTCTCGCTTCAATCTCCTGACTTTATTAGGTGTAAGTTCTGAATCGTATTCGATGTCATTTACACCATAACCGTTTTCTTATCTATTTATCTAATTGTCTTGGACTATGTCTCGGGGGTTTATTTAAGTGTATTTATGTCAGTTGACTAGAAACTGTCCTTCACTTCCGTTGTATCGTCTCTTTCCCGTTTGAAAAATTATATATCACAACCTTTTGGATCTGTAAAGTGTATTTTTTTTTACTTAGATCTGTACGTGGAATATGAGAAAGGTTCTTAATTGAGTTTTAACTAGTGTCTGGATTTATATTTTGTGTTTGATATTTTAAGGTTCTTCTATTGTGTCCTTTTTTAGATCTACTGAAACGTATGCCACTACTGTGAAATCTGTGTTGTAGTTTCCGTACTAGGTACTTTCTTTATTAACTATTCGACGACGACGACGACGACGACGACGACGATTCAGCGAAGTCGACACAGGCTGAGACACACTGGGGTGTCTGCCGTCGGGTGGTCCGAGGCGGCAGGGACCCTAAGAGATCCGTTCTTGTAACCTCACCCAACGGTAAAGGAAGAGGTCGACTATTCGGTCTGAAGTAATTTCAATTTTTGAGGAGACATTTTCTGTGAACTTTCTCTTACTCTTTTATTCGGTATCTGATCCTCTTTTGTGAACGTTTTCTGTATATATTATTTCCTGACAATAGACTTTGTATACTTCTTGAGTATTTTCAGTTAGGTCAATTTTTCATCCGTTTTCTGAGTTTATCTGTGGAGTGGTTTCTTCTATATATATTCATCCGTATACTTTTATATAAGTTGTAGGATACAGTGAACCCTTAATGATTAATTTTGTTGTTATTATATGGTGATGTGTAGATAATGTTATCGGTTATAGGTTTTGTGACTGTTGTAGTTTACGACCGTTTCTACACCTCGTTATCCTTAAGAGTAAGTAACAACCGACCTTACGTTTCATAATGTCGATGAAACCGTTTGTCAAACCGTCAAACAAATGTTTTGATTTGTATGAGAATGGTATATTAGGTCTCTAACCTGAGGAACCGTAGATGGGTTTACTTAACTTTTACATACAGGTGTGTTTTTGGTCGTACGTCTACAAATATCGTCGAAATAAGTATTGAAGGTTTTGGATCTTCGTTGGCTCTGTAGAAAGTTGTTCACTTACCTAATTTATTTGACACCAATATACGTCTGTCACCTTATAATAAGTCACGATCTTTCTTTACTCTATAGTTCGGTCCTTTTATGTCCTTTTTGAATTCACGGATCATGATTCTTCGGTTAGACGTTTCCGATGTGTGACGTAGTAAGGCTGATATACTGAAAGATTTTTTCCGTTTTGATGCCTCCGTCATTCTAATCACCAACAGTCCCCAATACTTCCTTCTTTCCTCCTTGTCCGTCTTGTTTCTCCTAAATACCCCCATCACTTTGGTAAGACACAGTATGATGTCACTACCTATATATAGTAATTGTTAAAAGGGTTTGGGTATCTTACATGTGGTGGTTCCCATTTAGGATACAATTTGACACCTGAAACCCGTTATCACTACACAGAAACCTCCAAGTGACTGACTTTGTTTATCATGGCGATACCACCCCTTACAGTTAACTTTGTTTGTCATGGTGACGTCACCCCCTACAGTTAGACTCTCCTTCGACATACACACCTCCTCCTTCCCTCATATGTCTTGAGAGACACGAAAGACGAGTTATAACGACACTTGGATTGTGATGAACTTTTATCTAAAATAATCAATTTTTTTATTATATTTGGTTACTCGAATAAAATTGACTTCGAAATGAAAGGAGTTGTTACACGATATGGTGTTATATTTGATAAAATGGTAAAACATTGATTACTACAAAGTGTTAATGTAAAAATTTAAAGACGAGAAATGAAGGGAAAGTAGTTTTCGCCAGTGAGTTTATAGTGACGTTAAAGAGATCCTGACAGAAGGTAAGTTGAAAAAGACAAAGGGTATGTTCATTTTGTTTTTTCTTAGTCTGTAGGGGGTAGATAAATACTTCATGTCTCTTAAATTTTCCACTATTTATGTTTTCATTAAACAGTTGCACTATAATATGTTTGAAATTTATGAGAATAAACGTTAAATAATTATATCATAATGAGTCGAGAAATGAGAGACTTACAGTGTGACTCAAGTATGCGGATAAAAAGTCTAAGGAGTTTCCTCGTAAGTAGTGGACTTAAAAAAGGAAAGATGACCGTTTTATCCTTCACAAATCTTTTGACTCATAAGTTAAAGACGTCCAGATATTCTTTGATGAAACAAAAAAGGAAAGTTAGACCTCAGTTGGAGTGTCGAGAATTCGTTCGTAGTTGTTATGAGGAAATAAAGAATCACTTATAGACTAAAACAAATTTTCTTAAAGGAATAGTTCTCTCGGTTAAATGTATGACTTCATTTGTTGAGTTTCTTTTAAAGTCATATACCTTTGATTCAACCTTTTTACTTCTCTAAAAAGAAGGTTGTAGTTTCTACCAACTTACTAAACTTTTTATAACCGTCTAAAAGAGTTTATTCTGTTCTTTGGTACAAAGAAGGAAAAAAGAATGTTCGAACCTCCTAGTCTTGTACAAACACAATTTTTAGATTCTCAAAAGGGTGTAGGTAGAACCTTCTTTCATTTATTGGTAGTAAAGGGTCTCCCTCTTGTTTTTCGGTCTTGAGGTTCGGGAATGGTGGTCTATTCTCGGTTGTATTAACATCGTCTAAGACAGACACTAGGTGTGTATATGGAAGTGTTGAATCGTTAAGTGTGTGTATGGAAGTGTTGAATCGTTAAGTGTGTGTATCTAGACTGAAGGTTTACAGTCGTGAACGTAAAGAAATTTCCGAAAAATCTTGTCTTGACGGTTCCTTAACCTTAATTGTGTTTATCCTTATCAGAATTGAGTTATTGACTTCGGTAAAGTGTATGTTTATTTATGAGGTCCAAGAAACGGAGAGTTTACCAATTGAATCCACATATAAAATGAGACAAAAGGGTTCAAAGGGTACCCTATAATTCGAGGTCAAAAGGTTTTGATATTTAGCGAATTACCGACAGTTTAGTCACGTAATAATGTATATCCATGTAATAATAAAGTAGATTAGTAGAGGTCTTGAGAAATTACATGTGGTTTGGTTCTCCTTAGACTAAGTCACCCAATTCCTATTGGATTGGTAACGAGTCTCAGTGTCTCGTTCGGTACTAACATTGTGTCATATAGGTCTTGAACACGAGGAAGGTGTTTCCCTGTCTTGTACCTTGCCCCCTAAGGTAAGCTTATCCTAATATAGAGTTTGGATGTTTCTTCAGGATAGAATTAAAAGTTTCATTTGAATTGAGATTTTTTCACAAGTCACGTGTGATCAGAATAATTTCATTTAGTCATTACAGTAATACTTGATATATATAAATTTTATTGACCATTACCCGTTATACTCATGAAAGGTTAAAGGATTTTGTTAGTATAGAGAAGTGTCCATTTAAAGGACTACTCTCACTACCTCATTTCCTTAAACAAAAAGAATATGTGTGATATTTGATTTTTTGTTTTTATTTATTCTGTGAATATTAATATATTAAATTCTAAAATTCTTTTATATTATGTAAAATAGTTAAAATGAATAGTTTTAATTTTACAATATATAATCTTAGTCAAGTCAAGTCAAGTCAGCGAGTCAGCACAGGCTGAGACGTTGGGGTACTTAGTGTCGTGAGGTCCGGAGGGACAGGTAGTGGTTGAGGGCCTCAAGTGAGTTTGAATACAGGTAGCTCAGCCACTACAGTAGGTCGGTAGAGTAGGACAGCAGGGGAAGAGGAGGACGGGGGTTATTACTGTAAATTTACAGGTGTAAAACCGTATAAAGTAAATAAGCAAGTTGTGTGTGAATACGACCAAGATTTGACACATTTTATATAGAACACTAAACAATGATGTCTGGTTCCTTCTTTCTTCCTTTTTAGTTCATTTCTATTTGAAGTCTTACCTTCCTCTTTTCTATTTTTTGTCTCTTTAAAATGTCTAACGGTTGGAGTTAAAAATATCGAAATGTTGATGTATATGTTTATGTCTTTTTAAGTAATTAAGTGAGTTGTTTGTGGTTTTTGATGACTTTTCAGCTGTTACGATCCTTGACCCATATGTTACTGTCTTTTATCATCATGAACGGAATTCAACGAATTTTAATTCAACAAATCGTTTCCTTTGATGGTTTTGTAGTTTTCCGACTTATAACTTACCCCTTTGTATAAACATTTACTATATCGACTACTTCCCAATTATGCGTTTTATATGTTTCTTGAGTATGTTGAGTTGTAGTTTTTGTTTTTTAAACTGATTTTTTATTCGTCTCCTAGATTTATCTGTAAAAAGGTTTTATCTGTGTCTACCGGTTGTCCATGTACTTTTTCTCGAGTTGTAGTGACGTTCAGTCTCTAGACGTTTAGTTTTGGTGGTACTCGATAGTGGAGTGTGGTAAGTCAAGTCAAGTCAGCGACTCAGTACAGGCTGAGAAACGCTGGGGTACTTAGCGTCGTGAGGTCCGGAGGGACAGGTAACGGTTGAGGGTCTCAAGTTAGTCTGAGTTGCAGGTAGCTCAGTCACTACGGTAGGTCGGTAGAGTAGGAGACAGCAGGGGAAAAGGAGGACGGGGGTTAGGGAGGGTCGTAGTCTCAGAAAAGGTTACTCAATTGAGAAGCGTACTCTACCGGTTTCATGACCTCAAAGTCGAAATCGTAGTAAGGAAGGTTTCTTGTGGGTCCTGACTAGAGGTAGTAATCTTACCAATAATAGTTTTTCTATTCTTTATTGTTCACGACTGTCCTATGTTTCTTTTTCCTGGGGACATGTGACAACCATTCTTACATTTAATCACGTTGGTGATACTTTATGTCATACCTCCAAAGAGTTTTATAATTTTTATCATATGATGATATACTAGGTCATTAGGTAAAGTACTATAAATGGGTTTCTTTTGTTTTGTGATTGAGTTTTTCTATCCGTGGGTGTACAAGTGACTTCGTAACAAATGTTATCGGTTCCATACCTTCGTTGGATTCATAGATCGGTATTCACTTACCCCTTTCTTCAACCAAATATGTGTGTGTTTGCGTTACCATATAGTAAGTCGGTATTTTTTAATTTAGAACGGGATACGTTGTTATACCTATTTAGATCTCCCTTAATATACATTCAGTCCGTTTATAATATACTGAAGTCAGTCCGTTTATGGTATACCTTAGATCTTCCCGTCCCACACCCCACCACCCCATTTCTTCACTTCCCCTAATTGGAGGTAAATATTTTATTTATTCCGTACCTCTACATTATGTATTCCTTATACCAACCATTATAACATTATTGAAGTATATACCTGTCTACCAATGATCTGAAACACTACTAGTGAAATTTTACATACATTTACAGTTTAGTGATATGTTGTATGGACTTTGATTGTATTATAACATATAGTTAATATAAAGTTATCATTTTTTAGGACGGGTAATGGAGATTGTTGTTTTTTCATTTATTAGATGTAAATGGATAATTTATAATTTTTGTGTTTTTCATTTATTAGATGTAAATGGATTTGTAATTTTTGTTTTTTCATTTATTAGATGTAAATGGATGATTTATAATTTGACTTAATCAAGTTTTCGTAATATTTATCTTTTAGACTATTTAAAGACCCGAAAGGAGTCTTGTTCACACGAATTATTATATTCGTAGTGACTATATTACAACTGTTTCGACGTACCAAGTTATCTTTCAGGTCGCCAAATTTCAAAGTATATGTACCCTCTTCGGATCGAGGTAGTATTAACCAAAAAAATGGTATCCGTTCATTAAATAATTCACTTTATTTCTATTGTTTTTAATGGAGGGTGCCAACAACTTTCCTAATTTATTATACAGTTTACATTTCATTTATCGTGTTACGGTCAATTTTTTTGTACAGGAGTTATTGATAATCGAGAGTGTAAGTTTATGAAAAGTTTATAGTACTTTTATCTTGTGGTTTTTGGACCTTACCAGTGACAAAATATAAAATGAGAATCGATCTTTTTAATTATGTGACTGAAAGATAAATGATCATTTCTAATTACATAAGCGAGGGGACCATCGAGTCTATCATTTTTTAGACGGACGTTATGCCCTCTGGATCCAAGTTAGAGACTCAATCCTTCTAGGGGACCTCTTCCTTTACCGTTGGGTGAGGTCCTAAGAACAGACCTTTTAGGGTATCTGTCTCCTCGGACTTCCCGATGTCAGGTATCCCAGCGCTTCTCAGCCTGTGTTGACTCGTTGATCGCACGCGCGCGCGCGTGTGTGTGTGTGTGTGTGTCTGTGTGTGTGTGTGCGCGTGTGTATAATTACATAAGTCGAAGATTAAGAGATTATTAGGAATAAATAGAAACTCTTAAACTATTTTTACTACTTGAAGAAGGAGGGGTTTATGGTGTGTCATAAAACGTAGTTAAATCCCTGTAATTGTCCAAGATACTTTCGATCTAATTTTTGATGTAGATCGACAAATTTTATTTTGATTTAGTTTAACTTATTTTAATTTTTAAGTCAAGAAGTCAACATGACCGGTGTAAAGTTCATGTGTTATCGGTGTCCCCCGATCAACGATGACCTATGTGTCTATATTTTGTAAAGGTAGTAGGGTCTTTGATGGTCTCGACAAGACCTCATAATTTTATCATACTACTCATTTTGATAGAAAGAAATTCGAACAAAACAAAGTATTTTATAGATCTATGGTGAGAAACACCGTCTAAGGGTTCTCCCATCTTCGACACTTATAAAACGGATGTTTGATCCCAGGTCGTTTATTCTTCGTAACTTATCCATAGATTATCTACTGTAATATTAAAGCTAATATTCGTTTTTAACTCATTCGACCGGTTCTGGTCTTGACTGTCGACACTTACGACGACGATTCAGTGAAGTCAGCACAGGTTGAGACACACTGGGGTATCTGCCGTGGGGTGGTCCGAGGGGGCAGGGACTCTAAGAGGTCCGTTCTTGTGACCTCACCCGACGGTAAAGGAAGAGGTTACGTCCTTTCACTTTTCACTTTCACTTCAGCGAGTCAACACAGGTTGGGAGTCGCTGGGGTACCTGACGTCGGATGGTCCGAGGAGGCAGGTACCCTAAAAGGTCCGTTCTCAGGACCTCACCCCACGGTAACGGAAGAGGCCTGTCGACACTTATACTCAGACATTTATCGATTTAAAAAAAGATTCATCGTCCAGTCGAATATACATGATGGTTGACTGAGGACTTCGGTTACTCCCAGGGATACGACTGAAATTCACAAAACTTGGTATGTAAAACCGATCCAATGAACTCGTTTTAAAATTCTCGACAGGTATAGGATAAGGTAACTTCTTGTCTTTTTTGTGTATGAATGTCAATTAATAAAAAGTAATAAGGATATTCCCAAAAAGGATCTATCTCGTTAACCCATTGAATAAAAATTTATCATACATATATAAGTGTGTCAGTAAAAATTGTTTAGTTTGTAAAAATTTCAAGTGGTTTCAAAATATTGAATCTCAAATACCGTAATTCCAAAATCTTTTAACGAAAGGAAAATTGTATAGAACTTTAGTTCTTTTTCAACGACGATATGTGTCTTGTCATTTTCCAGATTATTATTAAAACGTGAATGTGACTATGTAAAAAAGATTGCCATATAAGTAGGTTTAGCAGTAGTCTCGACGATAGTCAACGTAGTCTTAGGTCTGGGAGAAGTTGTACTCTGTTGTCGGGACACCGTCTGTCACGTTTAGAAACCTAAAGACGTCGACATGTGGCACGTTTCGGTAAAAAACACAGTAAGGTGTTAAATCAGAGACGTCAGTTATACAACTACAGACCGAATTAAAGTCACGTAAATCCATTTGACAATAGGTTTTAACACCATCCAAGTACTTTTTAGAAATGAAACCCCTTGACTACAAAGTATCTTTTAAAGTAAACAACTGGTATCACGAATTGTTGTACGAAACGGTCCTCGTAGACGTTTACAAAGACTCAAGAAGATCGGACCGATTCATTTTAAAAGACAAATGAGTGTGTGACTTCATTTGCTCGTAAGTGAAGGAGGAGGAAAAGTCGTCGACTCCTCGATTATCCGTGTATGCTCACCAGTCCAGGTTAAAACAAAACTCGTGCCACGTTATTGGGGAAAAATTAGAGTGGTGGTGATTGAAATAGGTTTTCACGTAAGAAAACCATGGTAAATGTCAAAAAGTCAACATGAAATAGATGTAATCACAGAAACCAATGTAAACTTAGGTTTTATTAAACATGTAGACGGTGCGTGCCCGAACACCATAGACTGTCTCCGAGGAAAAACTACTTGAGAAGTCTTACTCTTACTGTTTAAAATGACTCGACTTATAACGGCGGTAATGTGTCATACAAAAAGTCGAATAACGTCGACCCAAGGGGATTAAAGAAAACAAATATTAAGAGTAACATAAATAAATTGCATCACAATCTTGAGTAATTTTCTTGACAGACCATTACAAAACTTCTGACTCCCCTCGGTTTTACAAAATTTAAGTGTTTTAATCACAATTCTCATCCAAGTCCTCAACCTTTAGGGTCGTAGACTCTCTTTCACAGAGGAAAATCGAAAAGTAGATGTCAAGAACCTGAAAGGTACGTGTCGTAGAACAGACTAAGGTACCATGAGCCATTTCTACTTTTCGTCTATGGGAAACAACGACGGAGGGAGTCTCGGCCCCAGTACCGCTTAGGACGTCTATTAATGACCTTTGGATTTTATTACATTTTTATTTTCTAGTTTATAGTTCTTTCTTCAAAATACGAATATGACAATGGTTCCCGTTGTGAAAGTTACAGAGACCAATTTTTCACTTACCTTGGTTTGAGAGGGAATTAAACGGTTGAGGATTGTAATAGAGACGAGAAACGATCAAGTATTCCTTAAATTATTCCTAATAAGAAGTGAGATTAATATCCGGATGATGGGTTTTGAAGTTACTTTCTACAAAACATGGATCATGTATTTTCTATTTATAAACACTTACGTTAATATAGAGTTCTAAAGACAAAAAACTGTTACTAATACTATCAGTTTTCTTTTTTTTTAGGTAGGACCCTAAGTATGAACTTTTACACTGAACTAGGGTGTAAAGGTTTGTTTTTATATTAAAAATATTTTACATTGACGAGTTTTAAAAGTAAAGAGTTAAATTTGAAGTGTTAAACTTGTCATGATTATTGATTTTGTGTCTTGACTTGATGTTTGTTTTTTCATATATTGACCTTTAAGGGACCACCAGGTCACCAATCTTGAACCACAAAAGTGACGGTCCCGGACCCAAGTTAGAGACGAGTCCCTTAATTCTAGGACGTTCGGAGCACCGTGTGGGTTTTTTTTTTTTTTTTTCCTATAATAAAGTGTCCACGATTTTTTATTACACCATGACTTTTGATCGGACTAGGTGTTACACTTTTAAATTTGAGACGTTAGTAATAAAAGAAAAGTGTTTACCTATAATTAGTCAATAGTAATGTCTTCAAGAATGAGGACGGACTTTTGTATCACCCCTTATATTGTCTACTGTGATTTCTAATTAGGGTATTAATTTGTTTAAAGTATAATAAAATAGTTTCCTTTTTCATATTTTAATGGATAAGACTGTATTTTTTCCATTAAATCATGATAATTTTTAATACTTCTAAATTCTCAATCACTTTTGTAAAATATAGTAATTGTTAGTGTGTAAAAGCTTCTATGAAACCTTGATATTGTGATATTAAAGACAGAGTTTCGTGTACTGTCAATCATCAGTAAATTTATCGGTTTAAGTGTATTCGATTCAGGGGCCTGAATCGACATTGAGATCTAGGAAGTAAGAACAAATTTTTGTGTTTTGGTTTTAGTATAAGAGACGTTTCTGATTGTTCTTAATAGTTTTCCTTTTTTTTCCGTGTTTTACAGATACTTTAATCTTATTTTTGAATATGTGTCCCAATTTTCACTGTCTGATCTTCTTCTATAAACGTTGTATATAGTTGTTTCCTAATCATAGGTCTTATATATTTCTTGAGGATCTTTACTCGTTTTCAATGTTGTCAGTCTATGAAGTCTCTACTACTGCGGGTTTACCAGTAATTTGTATATGAGTCAACATTGCCATTATTTCCTTTACACCCAATTATTTCGTTCTCTACTCAAAAGATGAGTTTAACTTTTCTCTCAAAATTCAGACTTTTATAGTGAATGGTACCCTTACACCCATTTATTCTGAAGAGTGCAGATAGACTTGGTATTAAACTACGATTAAACTGTTATTACACCTTTCCATGTGTTCTCTAGTCACAAACATACTCTTTTGGTGAGAAAGTTTCACTGGATGTATAGATTGTTATTCTCTTACCTATAATTTGTACTGCCTTACGATCTGTCACCAATTTCTCACTTACTGGATCTAGATATACGTAGTTATACCTGTTTGGAGTTTTTGTTTTATTTAAAAATTTTTTACCACGTCTTATATATATGATACCACGTCACCACCACCAAATTAGTGAGTCAACACAGGTTGAGAAACACTCGGTTGCCTGACATCGGGTACCCGAGGAGACAGGCACCCTAAGAAGTCCGTTCTTATGACCTCACCAACGGTAAAGGAAGAGGTCCCCCTAGAAGGGCTGGGTCCCTAACTTGGGTTCAGAGAACGTAACGTCCGTCTAAGAAATAACTGGCTCGATACTCTCTTCGGGTATGATAGCATGGTATATTTATTTTATGTTTGTGTTTTGGTATCGTATAAATACATATATTCACACACAAATTTACAAATGTTCTTGTTTTCTCCTTGGCCTTTTTATGAGTGGTTTCGACATTGTCATCAGTCCATTCAACGTACTTTGTCTTGATTGATAAAAACAACTTAAAATTGATATTATAAAATAATGAATCCCCTTTTTCTAAGTTACTTTTTACTTGTTTACAATTACCAACAATTATGAGACTCTATTTTTATAAACGGAAAAAATATAAAATGACAAGTTACAGAGTTTTTTATTTCTCTAAAGACATATTAAAAGACACAGTTTTAAATATATGAAAATATACAGAGTTTTCTACGGTAGGTTGATAAATATTTTCTAAAAGTTAAAAAGGTTTACGTTTTGTTTATCCTTTTTTTATTGGTCTATAACCCAAAAGAAAGCTTTTTATATAAAACGTGAAAATACTTTTTGTCCTTTTATAAATTTTTCGATCGTGACCCTTTAAAAAAAAGTTCTAAGTTAGATAGTGAATTACGTTACTGGTATTGAAGATTAAATATGTATAGTTGTTAACACACATCTATTGATATAACGAGAGACTCCCTTTGACGGGATTAGTGTCAAGAGAGACTCCATCAATATGAGTTTTCTATGATATGAGATAGGGGATGAATGGGTGTAAAAGAGGAATCTTTAAACTTTTCCCACACTTCATACATTAGTTTCACCTCCCGTCGTCCTTGTCCCCACTTTATTACTCTTCGTCACCTAAAGAATACGGGACCTATTTGGTCTCTATTCCCTTTTGATTTTGATTCGTCTCTCTCTATATGTCTAATAATCTATTCTTGATCTCAACTATCTTTTTTCTCTTTTGTTTCTTTACATCTGTAACTCTCACCGATTCTTTGTAAATAGAATCTCTTGGTCTTATTTCGTATGTGTGTTTTTTGAGACCATTCTAGAGATCCCGAATGAACCATATAATCCGTCGAAGATTTTACTAGAATTATTAGGGTCAAAGGACCATAAGTACAGAAACACATTAGGAAAGAAGAACTCACACCTCGCCTTAATAACTGAAGTCACACCTGACCTAAATCACTTTAAGAAAAGATCGTTTATCTTACATTTTCTCTGGTACCCTACGGTGAAAATTTTAATCCAATGTTTCTCTGGCACCGAAGGTAGAGTAGTGGGGGAGTTAGTGATTTCTTATGGTTGACGGTACGACACTCGACTTTCTGAGAGTACCGTTTCTTGATGACTGAAGTCGGTTATCTGGCGTTACTGGATTTCGGACAGTTGTCAGTACGGGACTAGACTCTTCGTCTAGGTAGGAGTAAGGTCGGAAGTCTACGGACATCGCGATTGTGGAACTGACGTCGGAACACTTTTTGAAACTCGATCTCCGTGAGTCGCTTCGGTTCGGATCTAAGAACTGGGTATCTTTGATACTTTATCTACAAAATTTGGTATTTTAATACCTAATTACAATGTACGATACACGATGTAATCAAGTCAGCGAGTTAGCATAGGTCGAGAAACGCTAGGGTACCTGACGTCGTACGGTCCGGAGGGACAGGTAGTGGTTGAGGACCTCAAATGAGTTTGAGTACAGGTAACTCAACCACTACGGTAGGTTGGTAGAGTAGGAGACAGCAGGGGAAGAGGAGGACTGAAGTTAGAAAGGGTCGTAGTCCCAGAAAAGTTTTCTCAGTCAAGAAACGTAGTCCACCGGTTTCATAACCTCAAAGTCGAAGTTGTAGTCAGGAAGGTTACTTATAAGTTCTGACTAAAGGAAATCCTACCTGACCGACCTAGAGGAACTTCAGGTTCCCTGAGAGTTCTCAGAAGAGGTTGTGGTGTGAAGTTTTCGTAGTTAAGAAACCGTGAGTCGAAAGAAGTATCAGGTCGAGAGTGTAGGTATTTACTGGTGGCCTTTTTGGTATTGGAATTGATCTACCTTGAAACAACCGTTTCTTTACAGAGACGAAAAATTATACGATAGATCCAACCAATACTGAAAGGAAGGTTCCTCATTCGTAGAAAATTAAAGTACCGATGTCAGTGGTAGACGTCACTAAACCCTGGGTGTTTTTATTTCAGTCGGTGACAAAGGTGACAAAGAGGTAGATAGCCGATACTTCACTACCCTGGCCTCCGGTACTAGAAACAAAAGACTTACAATTCGAAATTCGGTTGAAAAAGTGAGAGGAGAAAGTGAAAGTAGTTCTCCGAGAAATCAAGAGGTGAAAGACGGTACTCCCACCACAGTAGATGTACAATAACTATGAAGAGGGCCGTTAGAACTAAGGTCGAACACGAAGTAGGTCGGACCGTAAAGAGTACTACATGAGACGTATATTCAATTTATTCGTGTCACTATTTTATGTCGGAACTACATGAGGAAAAGGATAAACCTTGGTCAGACAACAAGGTATAGGTCAAGATTGACAACGAAGGACTGGACGTATGTCTAAAGAGTTCTCCATCCAGTCCACCAGACTATAAGAGTAGAGAAAGTCTTAAAAGGTTAAATCGCACTAGGTGTGTCAGTTTCCGAAACCGTATCAGTTATTTCGTCTTTATCTACGTAAAGACCTCGAGAGAACGAAAAAACTACTAAGTCTCCTACAACCGTTAAACTAGAGACCAAGAAAATGGAAAAGATTTAGGTCGAACTTGTAGACCTTTAAGTATCTAGTGCTTAACGAATTCGGACCAAACCTCTTAAAATACGTAATGAAACGATCGCACACTCTACTCACGTTGACACACCATCAAACTCGTAAGAAACCGTAACGGAAAGAAACCCTAACCTTACTTTTGACTGGAAAATGGCAGAACACCGGTTTAAACGACCGTATAACTCACGTCGTGAAAGTGTCGTAGTAGAAGATCCTAAACTTTATCGAGATGACCTTAAGGTAGTGGAGGTGATCGAAACAAGTATCACTCCGAAGGATTCCGGGTGAACTGAAGTGTAAGGTCCTACAGTCCGAGATCCATTCACTAGTGTGGTAGCGTCAATAGACCCAGTACTTCTAGAAAAAACACGTCAAGAAGACACATAAGAACGGTGGAGAAGAATTATAGAAGAAGAAGACAATCCAGGTATGGTGAAGACAGGAAATAACTCGGATAGACACGTACTTTACAAAGGAACCATAGAGATTAAAAAACTTCTCTAGAGATTAAAAGGGTAATATAACAAAAGGAGATAAAGAAAAGTAACTAGTGACTCCTTCCGAAAGAATAGAGAGGACCGATAAGAAAACTTGAGACGTAAGTTTACCCATATAGAAACGAAAAGAGGAAACGAAAACCGAAGAGAAGAAAAGTGTCGATAAACATTCCGGCGGAGTCTGTCGGTAAAACGAAAAAACGAAAATAAAAAGAACCCCTACCAGAACTAGGGACAGAGGACATGTTACAGTACTTTGAGATGCGTATCAAGTAGTCCGTGAGATAGTCTAGATCAGGGAATTTAGATAAAGAGTGAAGGTGACATATTCGTAATCCCCAAACTAAATCCAGTATGGTCTTACCAAATCACCAAAGGGGATGAAAGAAGTTGAATTAAGACTTAAACCGTTATTCCTCGAGTACTAGACTCGGTGTCAGTCGAGGACCAGAACAAAAACCACTGACATATCTCGAAGAGGTAGAAACCGATGTTTCTTATATTAGTTAGACTAAAGTCACAACTGATAGACCACTACAGGTACACATCTCAGAAGAGAACACAACAACCTTCTCCCACGAACGATACTGGTCACATAAGAGAACCGTTTTGAGATAATCAGAAACGGGACGAAGTAAGACATGAGGTTCCGGTTTAAACTGACAATGAGGTCCACAAAGAACTGAAGGATGAAAACGTAAGGTCAGGGGATAGTACTTTTCCTGTAGAAAAACCCACAATCAAGATCTTCCAGAACATCCAGAAGTATCTTGGAAAGTTGAAGTCAAAGAAGTCATAATGACCAGGTCCGTATCTGAACCTAATGGTACTAAAACTTACCAAACGGAACCTTTACTTGTCTCTAGTATGACAGTAAAAACTCTAACGTAGGTTCATGACGTAAAACCTGGGAAAACAACTGATACTACCGATGAGGTATAGAAGATTCCCTAAGAACGGGTGTCATCATCTATATTACCAGTAGACTCAATTTAAGTGGGTAAGGTCAGGTAAAATCAAGTGACTAAGGATTTTACAGCTGTAAGCGAGAACGATAGAGGGCAAACTGGTAAAGATTAAACGGAACTAAACACCTGGATTGTAAGACCCAAGGATACGATATAACGACAAATGTCGTAGTCTTGAACAAAGGTAGTGGTCAGTGTACGTGTTGACCCACAACAAAAACAAAACCGAGGTAGAGAAACCGCACGATGATTCGTTATACATTAATTACGTGACCCCAAATTTCTAAACCCCTAAAACCTGAGACCTTCCAGATCGGTATAGTCGGTATAGTGTCAAGGACAAGATCATAAAGGTAATTCAAAAAGACATACGATAGGAGTTCACTTAGGAATAATTATTTTGTTTTTGTTTTGTGGTTTTGGGATCGGACTTTCAGAGAGATGAAGCGTTGGTTTCTCGAAGTGTTTTTACAGACAGGATATTAATTTTTTCCAATTTGATACAAGTACATCAAAATCACATTCTGTATTTAGGTAAATAAGGTTGAAAAATTAATTTGTATATTAGTAATACGTATTACGAATGATTGACTCGTAAGATTTGAGATAGTGAAGATTGATGGAGGTGTACTGTATTCGTTGATGTGAATAATGATTGTAAAGTTGACGAACTTGAAAAGTGATAAAACAATTGATGAGACAAAAGTTGTACGTTTTCATAGACTCTATATCGTTTATGAGTTATTTATAAACCATTTTTTTTTTTTTCACCAACGGTAATTTGAATTTTAGGTTTGAACAAGAATAATACCGGATGTTTCAAGAAGTGATAGTTCAGGGACTGATGAAGCGGAGGATCATTGAAAGAGGTGTCCAACGATGTAAGGTATTTGTGACCGGAGACACGATAAGAACTTTGTGTGGTTTGTTCAGGAACGAAGTCTCTGAAGCATAAACGGTAAGAGAGTCAGACCTTGTTAAAAGGTGTATATTCTATCGACCGAGGGAGTGAAGTAAGTACAAAGACGAGATTTCAGTGGAGGAGTCTCTCAGGATGGAATTGATTAAAATTTATTAATCAATTTTATCGGGATCGTGGAGTAAAGTACTAAGAGGTAAGGGGATGTGACAATGTAACTCGGAGTCTTGTGATTATAGTCTTGGACTGTGATATAATGTAAGATCCTTTATTATATTAAGTTCCCTTCTTGAGTCAAAACAAGTTACAAGATTAGACGTCGTGAATTTTGTTACAAACCATGTATTATTAACAGTCTATAAACGACCGACTTATTTGTAAGTATTAAAAATTTCCATAAGGTCTTGAATACATCATTGTCGTAGATAAAGTCAATAGTAAAAATTTTATTTTAATTAGTAACTTGAGATGGTATATTTTTCTTATTTCTTAATTTTCGTAAACTGTTTTAGATCACAGACAAGTAGCCTCTTCCGTTACCGTGGGGTGAGGTCATGAGAGCGGACCTTTTAGGGTACCTGCCTCCTCGGACCAACCGACGTCAGGTACCCCAACGATTCTCAGTCTGTACTGACTCACTGAAGTGAAAGTGAAAAGTGAAAGTGCTAACCTCTTCCTTTAACGTTGGGTGAGGTCATAAGAACAGACCTCTTGGGGTCCCTGTCTCCTCGGACAACCCGAAGGCAGATACCCCAGTGTGTCTCAGCCTGTGCTGACTCCGCTAAATCGTCGTCGTCGTCGTCGTCACAGACAAGTATTAGTCCTTTTTTTCAGTCGTTTGGCCCTTTTTCTCCCTTTGACGAATTGGACTGTTCCTTGTAATGTGTTTTCGGATCGCTGTTGAAGTACTAATACTACTTTCTAATTTATGAAATTAACAATCCTGACCCTTACTCCGTTCCATAGACAAGAGTAATGAGGATAAGTAGTAGTGTAACCTCCAGGATTAATCACCCTGTCTACTTCATTTTCTTTGTTCTCAGTGTATATAGACCTTTCATTTTGACACAGATGAGTAACTACTGTACTAAAAGATGTATCTTTTAAGGTACGTGTGTACTAGTGAGTGAGTCAACACAGGTTGAGAAACGTTGAGATACTTGGTATTGGGGTGGTCCGAGGAGACAAGTACCCTAAAGGGTTCGTTCTCATGACCTCACCCAACGGTAAAGGAAGATGTCCCTTAGAAGAACTGGGTCCCTGGAAGAAGAAGAACTGGAGACAGAGGACTAAACGTCCGCCTGGAAGAAGAACTGGAGACAGAAGACTAAACGTCCGCCTAAGAAATGGTGACTCGGTGGACCTTTCGGGATTTCCCTAGATAATTTTTCGAGGATCTAGATTACGCGAATGGTTCCATCGTCTATTTTTTCAGTTCTGTGTGTTTAGTGAACATAAAGATTTATAACCTTTACTTTTTTTTTTCTGTCTTTATCTTTTAATATTTTGTCGTAATTAAAGTTATCAAATTTTTATAATTTATGACTCCACAGTTAGATTGTTTTTTACAGTCCTAGATGTGTGATCTTTTTTGTTGGTGGTGTGTCTCATATAGTACACTTTGCGACCCGATCTACTTAGTGTTCGACCTTACCTCTGACCGTCCTCTTTATAGTTATTGGAGTCTATACGTCTACTATGGTGAGATTACCGTCTTTCACTTCTTCTTTATTCTTGGAGAACTACTCCCACTTTCTCCTCTCACTTTTCGACCGAATTTTGAGTTTTTTGATTCTAGTGTCGTAGGTCAGGGTAGTGAAGTACCGTTTATCTACCCCTTTGTTACCTTTATCCCTGTCTGATAAAAGAACCCGAGGTTTTAGTGACGTCTACCACTGAAGTCGGTACTTTAAGTCTGCAAACAAGGAACCTTGTCTTCGATACTATTTGGATCTGTCACATAATTTTTCCTCTCTGTAGTGAAACGACTGTTTCCATGTATATCAGTTTCGATATCAAAAAGGTCATCAATACATACCTACACTTTCGACCTTTTATTTCTTGTGACTCGTGACTCCTTGACTACGAAAGAATAACGCCACGACCTTTTCTGAGAACTCTTAGGGAACCTGTCGTTCCTCTAGTTTGGTCAGTTAGGATTTCCTTTAGTTGGGACTTATAAGTAACCTTCCTAACTACGACTTCGAGGTTATGAAACCAGTAGACTACTCTTCTCTGTTAAGCAACCTTTTCTGGGTCTACGACTCTGTCTGACACCCGTCCTCCTCTAGTCCCACTGTCTCCTACTCTACCGTAGTGGCTAAGTTACCTGTACTCAAACGCGTTTGAGACCCTCTATCACTTCCTGTCCCTTCAGACGTCACACGACGTCAGGTACCCCAGGTACAGTCTGTGTTGAATCGTAGACTTGTTGTTGTTTTAACGAGTACCTAATTAATAAGTTATAACAACGTTACAATTAAGAGGAATTTGACTATATATCTAAATTGTGTTAGGGTCAGTTTTAGAACCTTCCTTAAAACAATTATAGTCATTCGACTAAGTTTTTAAACATACCTCGTAAAGGGTCTACCGGGTCACCATTCCTCAGACGAACGGTTACGTCCTCTGTGTCCAAACTCGGGACCAAGTCTTTCTAAGGTGTATGATGTCTCGTTGATTCGGGTACTCGGTGTTGATGAGTCGAACACGCGACGTTTACGACTTCAAGTGTACGGATCTCGGGGACTCGGGTAGATTGTTCTTTTCGGTGTTACTGTTCGGGTACACATCGTTGTAGGGTACGTCGGTTTTCATTTGTTAGTTGTTTAAAAAATTTAAAACATACCTTTGTCTTTCCTTGATCTTATCGGTTTTGTTCTTACTTCAATTTCCTGAGTATTACGGATAGATAAATGAAACCAGTTTTTTTCGTACTTAAGTGGTTTTTACCTGTGTCTAGTTACCCTTTTTTATCTCTCGACAATTTATCTGGGTGTCCATATGTCAGTTAACTAAAGACTGTTTCTACATAAACGTGAAGTTACGTCTTGCTACCAAAAATTTATTTACGAGACCTTGTTATTCCATGAGTAGACGTTTTAAGACTCGGAATTGGATATGGAGTATGGAATATGTTTTTGTCAGTGTATGTAGTCTTACCTATCTGGATTTACATTTTGAATTTCGGTATTTTACAGATCTTTTTATATCCTCTTTTAGAAACACTATAACCCAACCCGTTTCAAAAAAAAATTGATACTGTGTTTTTGTAAGGATTCTCTTTTTTAACCATTGAACCTGAAGGAGTTTTGATTTTATTTGTTATTTTATTTGTAGATTTTTGATAAATTTTATATTGTTAACTCCTCGGAAACTGTATTTATATGTTTTCCATCATACAGATCCTTAATCACCTTTAGTCTACACGTATGAGGACTTTCAGTGACTCAAATATTAAGTCCAATTGAGTCTTTTTACCAAAGTTGATAATATCAAAATTTAATATTGGTAAAAATTGACATAATAAAGGAGAATACGTGTTATCTGTTGACAAATCTCCGTCTCGTGTACTTCTTGTGACTAAACTCTTGTTTTATTAAGACGATCAAGTGGAGTTCTATAGAAGTGATCAAGGTATTCGACATAAAGTATACTAGTTTTAATAAAATATTGTAGATTTTCCATAGAGGTCATAAAACCTTCGGTTATATTCTGTGACTCTTATTGATGTTTTGGTGGACTAAAAGTAAACCCATATTTAGGTAGGTATGGTGTTCCTGAATAAATATCTCTTCACGAACACTGACCGTCGACTTTTGGCTAAAGTAGAAAAGTTGTGTTTGGTAAAGGGGGTTTTTTGTACCTTTACAATTGGTCGACTGAAAAATTTTCGTCTTTTACTTCTTTAAATCAAAAAGAGTCTTTATATCAAAACAGATAAAGACCACCTTCGACGTAAATAAAAAACAACAACAAATTAGCGACGACGATTCAGCGAAGTCAACACAGTTTGAGACACGCTGGGGTGTCTGCCGTCGGGTGTTCCGAAGGGGCAGGGACCCTAAGAGGTCCGTTTTTGTGACCTCACCCAACGGTAATAGAAGAGGTCGCTAGAAGGGTTTGGGTCCCTAACTTGGGTGTAGATGACGTAACGTCCGTCTAAGAAATGACGACTCGGTGGTCCCTTTGGGTGGAAGTAATTTACATATAAACTAGATTCTAGTTTGTAATTTGGTAAGTCAATTGTGTGTGTTATTGACTATTCGTACAATTCTCTGTGATACAATCCATGATCTTTCTACCATCACTCGTACTTTTCACTCCAAAGATAAGAATGTCTCGAATGTTAGATAGGTCGTTTACCACCTGTCTCTTATGTGTTTATTCTTTTATTTTTCTATTCATTTATCCCCAGAGTAACAGAAATATTTTTAGTTCATCTCATTGTCTCGTACTGATACAACGTCATCCTCAATGATGTCTAAACTTCTACTTCCTTCAGAGAACTACTGTAGACGGGATTCTACAGACTGAGAAACGTTGGGGTACTTAGCGTCGTTCGGTCCGGAGGGACAGGTAGTGGTAGAGGGCCTCAAGTGAGTCTGAGTGCAGGTAGCTCAGTCACTACGGTAGGTCGGTAGAGTAGGAGACAGCAAGGGAAGAGGAGGACGGGGGTTAGGGAGGGTCGTAGTCCCAGAAAAGGTTACTCAGTTGAGAAACGTACTGCATCGGTTTCATGACTTCAAAGTCGAAATCGTAGTAAGGAAGGTTTCTTTAGGGTTCCGAATAGAGGAAGTTTTACCTGACCAACCTAGAGAAACGTCAGGTTCCCTGAGAGTTCTCAGAAGTTGTGGTGTCAAGTTTTCGTAGTTAAGAAACCGTGAGTCGAAGGAAGTGTCAGATTGAGAGTGTTGGTATGTACTGGTGACCTTTTTGGTGTCGGAACTGATCTACCTGAAAACAACCGTTTCGTTACAGAGACGAAAAGTTGTACGATAGATCCAACCAGTATTGAAAAGAAGGTTCCTCATTCGCAGAAAATTAAAGTACCGACGTCAGTGGTAGACGTCACTAAAACCTCGGGGTTTTTTATTTCAGACTGTGACAAAGGTGACAAAGGGGTAGAGAAACAGTACTTCACTACCCCGGTCTACGGTACTAGAAGCGAAAGACTTACAACTCAAAATTCGGTTGAAAAAGTGAGAGAAGAAAATGAAAGTAGTTCTCCGAAAAATCGAGGAGAAGTGAAAGACGGTATTGCCACCACAGTAGACGTATACACCAATAACTATAAAGAGGGCGGTTAGAACTGAGGTCGAACACGAATAAGGTCGGGTCACAAAGAGTACTACATGAGACGTATATTCAATTTATTCGTCCCACTGTTATATGTAGGAACTGCATGAGGAAAAGGATAAACCTTGATCAGACAACAAGGTACAGGTCAAGATTGACAACGAAGGACTGGACGTATATCCAAAGAGTTCTCCGTTCAGTCCACCAGACCATAAGGTTAGAGAAAGTCTTAAAAGGTGTCAAATAGCACTAGGTGTGTGTCAGTTTCCGAAACCGTATCAGTTATTTCGTCTTTATCTACAAAAAGACCTTGAGAGAACGAAAAAGCGACTAGATCGTTTACAACCTTTAAACTAGAGACCAAGGAGATGGAAAAGATTTTGGTCGAACTTGTAGACCTTCAAGTGCCAAGTGTATAACGACTTCGGACCGAACCTCTTAAAACTCGTAATGAAAGGAACACACTCTACTCACGTTAACACGCCATCAAACTCGTAAGAAACCGTAACGGAAAGAAATCCTAACCTTACTTTTGACTGGAAAAGGTCAGGACACCGGTGACGACTCAAAAGGTTTAAACGACCGTATAACTCACGTCGTGAAAGTGTCGTAGTAGAAAGTCCTAAACTTTATCGAGATGACCTTAAGGTAGTGGAGGTGATCGAAACAAACATCACTACGATTCCGGGTGAACTGAAGTGTAAGGTGCTATAGACCGAGATCCACTCACTAGTGTGGTAGCACTAATAGACCCAACATTTCTAGAAAAAACATGTCAAGAAGACACATAAGAACGGTAGAGAAGAATTAAAGAAAAAGACAATCCAAGTATGGTAAAGACAGGAAATAGCTCGGGTAGAAACGTACTTTACAAGGGAACCATAGAGAATTAAAAGAACTTCTCTAGAGATCAGAAAGGGTAAGACAAGAAAAGGAGATAAAGAAACGTAACTAGCGACTCCATTTTCGAAAGAATAGAAAGGAACGATAAGAAACCTTGAGACGTAAGTCTACGAATATAGAAAGGAAAAGAGGAAACGAAAAACGAAGAGAGGTGTCGATAAACATTCCGGAGGGGTCTGTCGGTGAAACGAAAAAAACGTAAAGAAAAGGTACCCCTACCAGAACTAGGGACAGAGGACATGTTACAGTACTTGGAGACAGGTATCAAGTAGTCCGTAAGATAGATAGTCTAGATCAGGGAATTTAGATAAAGAGTGAAGGTGACATATTAGTAGTCCCTAAACTAAATCCAGTATGGACTTACCAGATCACCAAAAGGGATACAAGAAGTTGAATTCGGACTTAAAACATTATTCCTCAAGTACTAGACTCGGTGTCAGTCGAGGACCAGAACAAAAACAACTGACATATCTCGAAGAGGTAGAAACCGACGTTTCTTATATTAGTTAGATTAAAGTCACAACTAGTAGACCACTACAGGTACACATCTCAGAAGAGAACACAACAACCTTCTCCCACAAACGATGCTGGTCACGTAAAAGAACCGTTTTGAAATAATCAGAAACGGGACGAAATAAGACATAAGGTTCCGGTTTAAACGAACAATAAGGTCCACAAAGAACTGAAGGATGAAAACGTAAGATCAAGGGATATTACTTTTCCTGTAGAAAAAACCCAAATCAAGACTCTCTTACACCAGGTGACCTCTTCCCTTACCGTTTGGTGAAGTCATAAGAACGGAACTCTTGGGGTATTTGTCACACTTTTCCGTTTTACTATCCTGTGACTTTCTCCTTGAGGGGTCCAGTCATCCACGGGTTATACGATGACCTCTCTTCACCTCTTNGATCAAGGGATATTACTTTTCCTGTAGAAAAACCCAAATCAAGACTGTCTTACACCAGGTGACCTCTTCCCTTACCGTTTGGTGAAGTCATAAGAACGGAACTCTTGGGGTATTTGTCACACTTTTCCGTTTTACTATCCTGTGACTTTCTCCTTGAGGGGTCCAGTCATCCACGGGTTATACGATGACCTCTCTTCACCTCTTTATTGAGGTCTTTCTTACTTCCCTACCTTGGTTTCGTTTTTGTTATGGATCAACACCTACACTGACCACTATCTTCGTTCCAGGTTACGACATTTCTCGTTATAACGTATCCTTGGACCTTACAGTCCAGGTACTTAGTTCCGTTTAACCTTCACCAGTTTGTTCTCTACCGTTCTCACTTGCAGCTGTAGGATCCTTAGTCACTTGATTTTACCTGAAGTTTCCCACTTAAATTGAGTCTACTGGTATATAGATGATGACACCCGCCCTTAGGGAGTCTTCTTTACCTCATCGATAGTACCAGTTGTTTTCTCAGACTTTACGTCATGAACCTACGTTAGAGTTTTTGCTGTCTTACTAGAGACAAACAAAGGTTCTGTTTGGTAAGTTATAGTGTCATTAGGTTCAGATACGGGGTTGGTCATTGTGATTTCTTCGAGATTCTGATCTTTACTGATTTTAGATTGGTTCTAAAGTTCATTCACGAAAGGTTCCTTTTTTCTGTTAAGTATTTTTGGAAATTTCGTCCTTATTTAAACCACACAAACTTCTTCTTGTTAATATTTGAATAGATCTTGTACTCGGTCTCTTTCCTCGGGTCCTAGTATGATCCCTAAGTGAGTGTGAATAGACTTGTTTCCTTCTCCGTAATGTTTCCTCTTTCTTGGGATTTTCTTTTGAATTTTCAAGTCGACCACCCTTACGGGACCGTCAGGTCCTAATTCTGAAGTTGAAGGGTTACGTCCCTCGTGTCCAAGTATTCTGGGTCGCGTTGGTTTATTTATTATTAATATTTTTGTATTATTTTTACAGTTCCTTTCTCCAAGTATTCTATGAAATGACACTTTTCTTAGAGTTCCGATCCTTTATGTTGTAACGATAGGTTATCTTTATACTACACTCGATGTGTAGATTAAATTTTACACGTCTGTGTAAATTTTTTCATTTTTCTTTGTACTTTAAAATTGAAGTAACAATGGGTAATATATGTTTTATAATACTGAAGTTGGACAGTCCTATTTTTGTAGGAATGTTCTATATAAGAAAAAATACACACGATTTTGGAGTTTTATATCACAAATAAAATGTAAATCGTGTTTCAGATATACTTGATCGGTGTAAAGTTCACGAATTATCGGTGAACACCAATTCCTAATGACATGATCTATCATATTTCATATATCATGGGGATTTCTTTTGTACTTAGTTGGTAATTGATTTTGTAAAGTAAAGGTTTCGTATTATCGTCGAAGTCAAGTCAAGTCAGCGAGTCTCCACAGGTTGAGAAACGCTGGGGTACTTAGCGTCGTGCGGTCCGGGGGGACAAGTAGTGGTTGAGAGGCTCCAGTGGGTTTGAGTACACGTAGCTCAACCACTACGGTAGGTCGGTAGAGTAGGACACAACGGGGGAAGAGGAGGACGGGGGTTAAGGAGGGTCCTAGTCCCAGAAAAAGTTACTCACCGGTTTCATAACCTCAAAGTCGGAGTCGTAGTCAGGAAGGTTACTGTGGGTCCTGACCAGAGGAAATCCTACCTGACCAACCTAGAGGAACTGAGAGTTCTCAGAAGAGGTTGTGGTGTCAAGTTTTCGTAGTTAAGAAGCCACGAGTCGAAAGAAGTGTCAGGTTGAGAGTGTAGGTATGTGCTGGTGACCCTTTTTTTATCGGAACTAACCTGCCTGGAAGCAACCGTTTCATTATCGAGACGAAAACTTATACGATAGATCCAACCAGTATTGAAAGGAATCCAATATGTTTTTCTTACACTTTTTCCATTTAGGAGTTTCCTCAAAAGGTTCGTAGAACTAAAAGAATACTTATAAGTCAAAGATTAATACGTCTATAACCCACCCTTTTTGTCATAAACCTAGAATGGATTTAGATTCTTTAAACAAAGATCAACGATTTTATGACATAAGATAAATGAGAACCGTAGTGATAGTAGAAACTACTATAAATAAAATATATGTGGGTTCTATGAGTTCGTTTTATCCAAGGAAGAGATTTTTCTTAAATCAGTCAGGTATATATATTCTAAAGTTTCTTTAACCTTACTCGTTTTAACTCTTTTTTTGTTGAAGGAATTGGTGTTGTATGTCTTTGATTTATCATTATATTTTCCTAAATTCTTAGTTTTGACACTCTTTAGAATAGTCGGAAAGTTTCCACTATTCTTTCGTTGGTCTATTTAATAAAATTGATAACCACCAAATCTGTCATTTCTTAGACGATCGTTAAGTCCTCTGGTCCCAAGTTAGGGACCCAGCCCTTCGAGGGGATCTCTCTTACCGTTGGGTCCGGTCATAAGAACGGACCTTTAAAAGTACCCGTCTCCTCGGACCGCCCGATGTAAGGTACCCAGTGTTTCTCATTCTGTGCTGACTCTCTGATTATGGAAGTGTGAAAGAGAAATTCATCGTTATCAAGAGCTATTAGGTTTTTAGTTAATATAAACGGCCCGTACTTGAAGCGAAAGTACAAAAAATGTTCTCAAAAGTTGGACGTAAGACTTAATTTTATTTATTATTAGTAAGAAATCGTGTAGACGTCGGGTCTTTAAAATCCGTATCGCTTGTTTTTTTGTTTTTGGTTAGGTGGCGTTTTGACAATGTCTATTAGGTGTTTCGTTTGTTGTGATGTCGTTTTTCAGGTCTAAAGTTAGATGCAAAAGAATCTTCATAATATTTTTGATGATTTGTCTCTGTTAAAGTCATCCTGTACGGTTTCAAATAAGGAAATTTAATTTTCGTAAATTTTTGATGTTTCTTATTTTTCAAAAAAGAAGGACCAATGTAATTTAAATAATATTTATTTTAGTTCAATTAGGTTTTTTCACCCCCCATGACATTTCCACCCAGATGTCAAATTAGGTTATAAATGACACTTAATTCCTTCTTCAGTCAACAAGACCATAAAGTCAAGTCAAGTCAACGAGTCAGCGCAGGCTGAGAAACGTTGGGGTACTTAGCGTCGTGTGGTCCGGAGGGACACGTAGTGGTTGAGGGCCTCAAGTGAGTCTGAGTGCAGGTAGCTCAGTCACTACGGTAGGTGGTAGAGTAGGAGACAGCAGGGGAAGAGGAGGACGGAGGTTAGGGAGGGTCGTAGTCTCAGAAGAGGTTACTCAGTTGAGAAACGTACTCCACCGGTTTCATGACCTCAAAGTCTAAATCATAGTAAGGAAGGTTTCTTTAGGGTCCCAACTAGAGGAAGTCTTACCTGACCAACCTAGAGGAACGTCAGGTTCCGTGAGAGTTCTCAGAAGAGGTTGTGGTGTCAAGTTTTCGTAGTTAAGAAACCGTGAGTCGAAAGAAGTGTCAGGTTGAGAGTGTAGGTATGTACTGGTGACCTTTTTGGTATCGGAACTGATCTGCCTGGAAACAACCGTTTCATCAGAGACGAAAAGTTATACGATAGATCTAACCAGTATTGAAAAGAAGTTTCCTCATTCACAGAAAATTAAAGTACCGACGTCAATGGTAGACGTCACTAAAACCTCGGGTTTGTTCAGACTGTGACAAAGGTGTAGATAAAGGGTACTTCACTACCCTGGTCTACTGTACTAGACAAAAGACTTACAACTCAAACTTCGGTTGAAAAAGTGAGAGGTGACAGTGGTTCTCCGAAAAATCAAGGAGAAGTGAAAGACGGTATTCCCACCACAGTAGACGTATAGACTCCAATAACTATAAAGAGGGCCTTTAGAACTAGGGTCGAACACGAAGAAGGTCGGGTCGCAAAGACTATAAATGTAATGATGTTTATTTTTCAGAACAGGACAACAGAGGTTTTACGAAAGTAATCACTGAATTAGAAATTATAACTATTTAGTACAAATACTTTAAATCGTAATTAATTTGTCTTAGATTAGGGAACCTGTAGTACTCTATATCATTTATGATAGTAAAACAACGACAAATCAGTGAATTAGTGCAAACTGAGAACACTGGGGTATCAGACATCGGGTGGAACGAAGAGACAGGTACCCTAAAAGGTCCGTTCTTATGACCTCACCCAACGGTAAAGGAAGAGGACCCGTAGAAGGGTTGGGTCCGTGACTTGGACGTAGAGGATGTAACCGTCCATCTAAGAAATAGTGATTCGATGGTCCCTTCGGGTTATAGTAGTACGGTAGAGAGTTTTCGACGTACATGTATCACTCTATTAATATAGTTATTAATAACTCAACTAGGACTGTGATCATTGGTCCAGAAATGTTGATGATAAACATATACGTCCAGTGTATATGGTTTATTCAAAACCGTAAACTCGATTTCTTTTAGTTTTCAAACGGTTAGATCAGGTAAAAGTCTCAACTTTGATTTTTAGATCTGTTAGATTTATTCTGGGTGGGTAGGAGGACTCTTACTTATGATTGTTAATTTTTTGTTTAGACTAAAAGGTCGGGGATTTTATGATGAGGTCTAAACTAATACTGAATGTAAGATCGTACGTATACACATTAGGTATTTCGGGTACCTTTTATAGTATAGTGATAGATGGGGGACTATAATTTACATAAGAGAGTTGACTTTAGACCTATTAGGATTAAGAGAAGTTACGTTGTTATATTTGATCCTTATTTTCATCGTATTTCTTTCGTCTAAGTAGGAATTCAATTTTCTTTCACTTTTCTGATGGTTGTCTATATTCACTCTTGAGACTTCGTCTCTGTTTGTAATTTAACAAAGATTTGAATATTGAAACTACACAAAGTATGTCAGTTAGGTAATATCATTGTAACTTCCTCGTGCTTTTTTCGTATTGAAGAAAATCCTTTTAGACTCGTCGAGAAAGTTTGTAATGACTTTATGTTACCCCGATTTCAAGGCTTAAACATTGAGTATTACAATTTAATTCAGTTAATTTGGTTAATTCAGTTATTTTCATTACTCTTTCTTAGGTATAACCATATTGAAATAAGGACTTTTTATGTCCTTAATGACCTTGAACGTCTATGTTTTATGTGACGACACAAAAGTTCTAAAGAAATACGGTGTTTACCCGTAAAAGTTTAATGTCGTGTTTCGTGACGTCATTAACCGTACTGGTTCCATGTCAATCGAGTCATGCAACATAAGTTTTTACAAATATCGATCTTGAGGAAGGTGAAGCTTTTGATACGGATTTTTCCTTAAGAGAAACTTCTGATTTCCTTAAATTAATTTCTATTTCGGTGAACCCACCGGTGTATTGTGTAGTTTGTCTAGTATCAAGTTTGAAGTTCGTCTTAATAATGATAAGTCAATGTTTTCGTACTGAGTGTCCTTATATTTACTTCTCGGTACAAAAAAGACACATGTAGTTGAATCTAGGTCTTTAAGTTCAATTTTAAATCGTGATAGTGTAAACGAGTAATATATGTAAAATCGAAGTTGAATTAAAGTTCACCAATTTGTGACTAGTTACTGGATGATAGTTTATTTTTGTTTAAAAATTAATGAAATTTGTTGTACGAACTTTTACGAACTAGAATTTCTTGGTCTTTATTTAATTTTCAAGTAATCTTTACATTGTTTCGGAATTATAATATTTACTTACCTAAAAAAGGGTTAAAACGTTCTCTTGACAGTGTAAGTATACCCTTTTTTTTCACAAGGATTTTTGGATTTTTATAATAGTTCATAAATGTTTGAAAGTACTATTTAACAGGAGTCTAAAGGTAATGTCTGACAGATGTCCGTTCATGTTATAGTAAAAAATTGGGAACGACTAAATAGAGTGTGTCTTATTGTTCGTGTCAAGTCACTTTAGAGAAGTCTCGTGCATTGGTCCTTTTTTTTTTTTTGAAAGTCTTTACTTATGTGGAAGGAACGGAAAGATTTAGTTTGTATGACTTTCATTCTGACATAACTACTGACTATGTAGTAGTGATTACATGGTATAAGGTAATATCAGGAAATTATATAATTATCATTCCTGAAATTCCGATCTCCACATTGTCTACTATACAAAATTTCAGTCATTTGACCAACGCTTAAAGGATAATAACAGTGAAGTCAACGTTCGTCAAAGTAAGGAAGTAACGACTAACATTGGACTTCTTATGTTAGTTATTTGTTAGAAGATGTGGACTTTCTTTCGAAAGCCGGAGAGAGTTGATTATACCATGTCTGTTACATTTTTTTGTCCTTCTCTCTATTTATTGACTTATTCATTTTTAATGAGTATTTATTCTAAATGTACCATCTAATTTCTGTCAGAAACAAAAATCAACGATTCAGCACAGGTTGAGAAACAACTGGGGTGGTTCATATCGGGTGGTCCGAGGAGACAGGTACCCTAAAGGGTCCGTTCCTATGACCTTACCCAACGGTAAAGGAAGAGGTCTCCTAGCAGAGTTGGGTCCCTGACTTGTGTTCAGAGGACATAACGTTCCTCTAAGAAACGGTGAAACGGGGTCCAAGTTTCGTCATTTTCTACAATATACGTTAAGTCTCTACACGATAGTTCTCGTAGATGTATTACTTCGTTTCATTGAAGTCTGTGATCCGAGAAAAGGAAATTTGTGTTTTTCTGACTGAAAAAAAGAAAAGTGTCTTTTCCGATGTTCACTTAGACCTTGTTAATTTCATTTTAAACATTAGCTTAAGGTGTTCTCTGTCAACTTACTTATTTCCTTTACTTTATCAGATTCAATAGTACTGTTTGTCGTAGTTTTGACCTACCTCAATGACTTATTACGTCGTCAACGTGTTGGCCTTCAGTGACCGTCTGTTGACACTATCTAGTTCCCACGGGGGGTGGGTGGGTGTGTCTCTCATGAGTTTCATTACTTATTTCGCTACTCATATAACGGTTATTTCATGAGGATTTGATTCTGTTTTTTCGTTCTATATTAAAGGACTTTTTAAAGTCTCTAGTTTTTCTATTTATAATTATCAGTTGGACGTTCACAAATAATTCGTAGTTGATACATTAGACGTTATATAATTTATACTTTATATAAGGAGAAGGTGTTCCCCGAAGATTCTTTTATTTTGTGTATATAGTGTCTGTATGTACTTTTTTTTAAATACGATTACTTTCGTTCAAGAAAACAAAATAACGATTATGGTCTACTACTTATTTCTACATTATGCTCCGTACGAGTATGTGATCTACTCATAATTTGTTGTCAGACCTTCCATTAAACCACTACAATGTTCTTGGACTTTTGTGTGTGTGAAGATGGTTATTAAGGAGAAAATGTTTAGATCCTCTTTAAAAAAAGGTTTCGAAATGTATTTTCCGACATAAGAGACATCACTTTAAATATAGTCGTTTTGTAATCTTTGTAGGGTTTGTAGACGGTTGTCCTTTTTAAAATTTATACTATCAATATGCCATATTGTGACTCGAAGGTTTTTATTAAAAAAGTTTCTGACTCCTGTACCTTGTCAAATACTCCATTTCAATTTTATGGTGTATTAGGATCAAAATCCTTTTTATACGTTTATAAGTAACCGTGTATCTTTATGTTTAATAAACATAAAAATAATAGACGTGGACAAAAGAAAGAGGTTTAATAAAATATTCTAAATTTTTGTTCGTTAATAATAAACTTTTCCATGCATTGTGTGTCATTTACAATTTTTTTTTTTAGTCACCCTATGTTGACCGGACCTAAATCTTTTTAAAGTACATTTTTTTCAATTGGGTCTTCCCGACCCACTTTCATTATTACTAATAGATCTAATTTTGATACTCTTTACCGTCTTTGGAACTGTAGCTAGACTAATTCACCTTTTTTGCCCTCTTAGTTATTGTTAATGTTGTCTAAAATTTCTGTAAGTTTATATACGATAAAGTAGTAAATATAAGAGGATTCTACTACCGAAATTTTTTTTTCCTGAAGACAATATTTTTGCATAATAGACATTTAAAGACATACACATCACAATTCTAATATTTGTGAAAATGATTGTGTTTCGTAAAGTAAGAGCATTGTTGGAGAATTCCGTTCCTGTTATAATGCTTTGATAAATCTTCTCCTTTGTCTTAGCCTCTCCAACATTGAACGGGTTTGTTCGATCATTCTTGACCTTTGTCGTCTCTGGTGAGTGACGATTCGGAAAGAGTTCGTTAGGTGTCAGGTCTTGTGGTCCAAAAAACGATTACAAATTAATAAAAATCTCGGTGAAAAAGGATTATTTTTTTTTTTTGTGACAGCTAAAACAGATGTCATCACATTTATAGAATCCAAAATAACGATTGTTTGGACGGGGTAGGGCGCCATAATTTTTTTTTTTTTTAGGGTGACTGGGTTTGAGTCGTACTTCAATTCGTTTGACCAATCCTGCCTGCTTCCTTTCTGCTTTCTTGATAGGAGAATTTAGAGCGGTCAGCTGGTTTCAAACCTAATAGTTTTTCATTTCATTTCTCTCATTGATTTATGGACGAGTGGGACTTGTCTTTTTGGGCGCATCATTGTTTCTGGTCGTGTTAGTTTATAATTTTTTTTTTTTTTTAAAAAAATTCATTGTACGAAAGGTGTCAATTTTTTTGTTTCAGATAGGGGCGTCTGGCGACTACGCTCCCCTTTTTCACTTAGACGTGCCTCTTCTCGCTTTCCCCCGTTACTTGCTTGGTTTGTCATGATCATTCTTTTGTGGTGTTCTTGCAGGTAGGTCACGGAAAGGAGGGACATCTCGGAGAAGGAAAGGTCATCAAATTATTAGCCTTGTGACAGAAGATAAAGAACGATGGTTTGTGGTGTGTAGGAGTTCAAAAGGTCGTTATGTAGTTAGGGAAGTCGTGTGTTTGAACCTTTGTGGTAAGGAGTTGTTAAGAGATCTAAGGGGAGGTAGGGTGCAATTAAGATTTCCGGTTTAGTTGCAGACGGATCTAATTCACCTTAGTTCGTTTTGTTGCCAGGAGTAGATTATGTTTGTCCGGGCGGGATTCTCTAAGGGGTTTTGTCCGCAGTGGTGTTGGTGTGAGTCGCTCCGCGCCGGCGGCTCCGTTCCCCGCCTGGGCCCCTGGTGCACAAGCCGGGAGACGCGTGCGCGGTCGGTTTTGTTTTCCCTCCTGTCGGTTCGGGGCGGGGACGAGGGTGCACTGGTTCAGATCTAGGCGGGGAGGGGAGGGAGGTGGGGAAGGGAGGGGAATCGAGACGGTTCCGACAATCCAAATCGGCAAATTTAAACCGACGCCAGGCTGGGATGGGATCTCGCGCTAGGACACGGCCCTGGGTCTCAGGTTGTCGAGACTTCTAAGCCCCCCGCTTCTCCGACGGCCAGCCAGCGGACCGGGCGTTCAGGTGGGTCGCCAGAAGAGGCGAGAGGGGAGGGGCGCCCCGGCGTCAGGGGCCGTCTCCTCTGGGTTGGGGGAGTTCGGGCGGCGACTCTGCGGCCGGTGAGCGGACGACCCCGCGGGACCGAGGGGAGGCGGCGGCGTGGAAGCCAGGCCGGCACCACCCCCGACGGCTCCACTAGACATCGACGGGCGGGAGGAGGGGGGTGGGTCCCGCGTCGACTGAGCAGAGGTCTCGCGCAGGGCGAGGGCGGGGCCGGCGGCGGCGGCGGCGCCAAATTGTCAAGCGGTCGACGGGCGTCGAGGCCCGCCGAGCCCCCTGCCTTGGAACGGCTCCACCTCCCCGTCACCCGCACCGCGCCGCGACCGGTTACCGTCGCCCCCTCCCCGTCGCGGTACGTTTACTCGCGCCCACCGCCCCTTTGGGGCCGTCCTACGACCCGCCCATCTTCGCCGGTCCTCGCAAGACCTTCACCGACCTCGCGACCGCGGGCTTGGGACGACGTCTCCGCGCCGGCGAGGGAACCCCGCCCGAGGCGTGACGAGGACGAAGGATGAGTGGCGCCAGGAGTCGATCGGCCCTCTTTGTGTCTGTGTGAGTGTGTATGTCTGTGGTCTTTATGGCGGGCTGCTGAAGGGCGGGGACGAGACGATAAAGACATGGTGGCACTGTCGTTTTTGTTTCGCTCTCCTATCAGTCCGACGAGATGTGGGACGGCGGGCGCGACCGAGGACCGCCGGTCTGGGGGTAGAGCGGCGCGGTGACCTCCCTGTTCAAAATTGTTTCGAAACAGTGACAACGGTGCAGATATGCACAGGCACGCAAACGAAAAGAAGTCCAAGACGCGAGCTTACGTTTCACTATTAAGACATGCTGGGATCTTCCCGGGACCCTCTCTCACTGTTTAGACGGAACTTAGACTCAGCCAAAATGCCAAATTTTATTATTTAGTCCTTTCCAGTCGAGTTTGTAAATTTTTAGACATGTCTCGACCAAATTCACGGCAACATCAATGAGGCAAGACGTCATGGTGTCAGTTAACTGTCTCAAAATGCACCTCTACCAACCGGTTCCTGTGTATTTTTGTAGCGACTTTTCAAACGTGGACCGGGCCGCCCGCGAGGTGAGTGGTGCTTTGATGTGGGTCCGTAAAGGGATCGGTGCGTGAGTTCAAAACACACACACACACACAAATTGCATTGACTCGTGATTTATATCGAGGAATCCGACATCTACCTAATGTCCGAAAGGATTTGTGGATTAATGTGTACTTTACTATATCCCTTACTTCGCGTGATCTCTGTTAACTGTCATAAAGATGGAATACTTATTCTATTGCACCGTCCCCATCCCCCGCACCCCCGTCCTCCTACCTTGACCTCAAAAGTGTTTTGGACTTTGTTGTGTCTAATGACTTTGACCTTTTAATGTCCGAACGAAACCAGAAATTATCTAACACTGTATTGACGTTACCAAAAATACTGTTTGACGCAAATATCCTCTCTTATGACGAATCTTTAACAAGTTTTGTTATTAACGTAGAAGTATACCCCAATTTTTTTTCATAAAGTTTTTAGCTACATGGTAGTGACCCTATTTTTGATTCACTTACAACACTTTTATTAACTTAGTTGTTTATAAAAAACCTATAAGTTTCCCGACAGGATAGGGACCCCTGTCCCTATTTTTTTTTTTCTGTCCCGTAATTAAAAAAAAAATTTACTTGTCCGACTCTTCAGTCCGTTCATAATGTTATTAAGTTTCTAAAAAATTAAACCAGACTCATAAAATTTTCTGAAATCCGTCACTCCCTTCTTTTCGTAGTGATCAAGTCTCCTATCAATTTAAACTTAAAAATTTTAATTAATTAATTAAAATTAACCTCCGATTAATGTTATAACATCACCAAAAACGGTATGTAACTGTACTTAGTCGGTACCCACATGTACACAGGAAACTTAAATTCATCTCCAACACACACAGTATAATAACCCGACTTTTCACGACAGTAATGATCTAACTCTTTTAGAGATATCCAGACCTCTATGTCGTGATTTGTTTCAAGGCAGGGGTACCTTAAATATCGTCACTGTGTCTTTAATTCGAAACATTAATGTGTTCATTATTAAATCTTCCGTAAAAATATATGTAATAAATTAAAAGGTTATGAGATTCAACAGTTAGGACGTCAGACGGTTTAAACGTCTGGAATTTGAAAAGTTAAATAACTTGGTACTGTGTTTATTTTGAAAGAATGAAGAAAATATAAATGTTATGAAATTATCCTTAACCCCCCATCCTTTAATTATTATGTTTTATATAGACTATATTTTTACATCTTTTCGTGTTTCTACTTTTAGTATTAGTAGACGACACAAAGTATATACTCTACTGTGACGTATGACATTAAAAATGGGGTACATTGATGTATAATTCCTGTAACTGGGAACTGTGTCTTATAAATAAGATTTCGAACTATAATTATAAATATCGTATACGTACGGTCAAAAGGTCTTTGACATCTTATAGTTTCGACGAATTATCCTTTTGACTGTATGACTTGGTAAACAGGTTAACAAATATATAAGACTTTTTATGTACGTCAATGAAAAATTTTTAGTTCCTATATAACAGTAAGTCTTCCATGTAACTTTCGTAGGACTAAAGGTTCTTTTTTATATTGTGACCCATCCTCTGAATATCTTGGTCGTTCTTGTTCCTCTGGCCTTCCGTGGTCAGAACGACTGTATTAATAATGGATGGACGACGACGATTCAGCGAAGTCAGCACAGGCTGAGACACGCTGGAGTCTCTACCGTCGGGTGGTCCGAAGGGGCAGGGACCCTAAGAGGTCCGTTCTTGTGACTTCACCCAACGGTACAGGAAGAGGTCACGTACTTTCGCTTTTCACTTTCACTTCGACGAGTCAACACAGACTGGGGGTCGCTGGGGTATCGGACGTCTGAAGGTCCGAGGAGGCAGGTACCCTAAAAGGTCCGTTCTCATGACCTCACCCCATAATGGATAGACCTTCGTACATTTTCACAGGTTCATTCGTCATAATGTCACTAAAGTACTCTATTATAAAAAATTGTGACCAACATAAGTCAGTGTCGAAAGTAAGTCCTTTGCACACGTCGTGAATATACATGGACTGTACTATTTGCGACCACTATGTCGTCTTAAATTCGTCGAATGCCGGTTTTTCTCCCATGTCCATGAAAAGATAGGGGGAAGGGACGACAAAAAGAGGTACCTTTATTACTTTTAGATTAAATTGTAGTTAAAACTAAGAAAAAACAACAGAACAGATTCAGTTTACGTCAGAGGTACTCCAGTCAGTGAAAAAGACGAAACGAATGACGATATAGGGGACTTGAGTCCTGTCCAGGATCGTTTACGTCCAAAAGTCATGTGTAAACAATTTACTTATATACGTAAATCAAGAGTGTAAGACGTTTGACTCACAATATAAGTAAAAGGTTTCACTCACCTTTTCTTTATTTTTTTTCGAGTTACTCCAATGTATTACATTATATGGGTCTAAGAGTGTGATTTTTTACCGGTTTAAACCTTAAACTTTTTGTCTGGACGGACAGAGGTTTCGGTCGTAAGAAAGGGGTAATGGAGAGTATCTTATCTTGTGATCAAACCTTCGGACTTGATAATAAAGAGATATAAAGGTATGGGTCCCGTTGACAGGAGGTGACAGTATAAGATCATATAAGTTAAACAAAAATATTAGTTCAAATCTTTCACTTTATCTTCATCGTCCGGATTTTCACCAGTAAGGATAAGTCCTATCTAAATCGAAATTGATTAGTCTTAGTAGTTCACTTTACCCCCGACCTACTTCGTGTTCGACCTTAGTTCTAACGTCCCTCTTTATAGTTATTGGAGTTTATACGTTTACTGTGGTGGGAATACCGTCTTTCGTTTCTTGATTTCTCGGAGAACTCTTTTCACTTTCTCTCATTTTTTCGACCGAATTTTGAGTTGTAAGTTTTTCGCTTCTAGTACCGTAAACCAGGGAAATGAAGTACCGTTTATCTACCCCTTTGTTACCTTTGTCACTGTCTAAAATAAGAGAACCCGAGGTTTTAGTGACGTCTACCACTGACGTCGGTACTTTAATTTTCTGAGAACGAGGAACCTTCCTTTCAATACTGGTTGGATCTGTCGTACAATTTTTCGTCTCTGTAATGAAACGGTTGTTTCAAGACAGATCAGTTTGGATACCAAAAAGGTCATCAGTACATGACTACACTCTCAACCTGATATTTCTTTCGACTCGTGACTTCCTAACTGCGAAAACTTGACACCACAACCTCTTCTGAGAACTCTCAGGACACCTGACGTTCCTCTAGGTTGGTCAGGTACGATTTCCTAGAGTCAGGACTTATGAGTAACCTTCTTAACTACGACTTCGACTTTGAGGTTGTGAAGCCGGTGGACTACACTTCTTGACTGAGTAATCCTTTCTGGGACTACGACCCTTTTCTGACTTTCGTCCTCCTCTTCCCCTGTCCCCTGTTGTCTCCTATTCTACCAACCTACCGTAGTCACTGAGTCACCTGTATTCAAGCTCATTCGAGATCCTCACTACCGGTCCCTTTGGACCGTACGACGTTAGGTACCCCAGTGTTTCTCAGCCTGTGCTGACTCACTGACTTGTTGTTGTCATTGTTCTTCGGTTCTAGTTGTTTATTCGTCTGTTTCCTGTCCCCATTTATCGTTCTCGATATCCTAAGAAGAACCTTACTCCCGTCCTACGTTCTCATCAGTCTTAACTAGGTACTGAAGTCTCTCTGGTTTTTTACTGAGGGACACATATGTTTATAAGTATCGTGGAAAAAAGTTTTATCGGGGTTCGACCTTTGTTGGGTTCTAGGTAGTTTACCACTTTTAGATAAACACCGTGTAGGTATATTACCTTACGATGAGTCGTTGTTTTTCCTTTGTTTGATAACCGAGTGTCCTGTTGTATGGACTCAGAGTCTGTCATACGATTCACTTCGGTCTGTGTTTTCTCTTATTTATAAAATACTAAGGTAAATATATTTCGAAATAGATGTTTTCTGTTTGTTGGGTATTACTGTCTTTCGTCTGGTTGTCAACGACTCCGACCCCATCCCTCTAGACTCCCCCTACCCATATACTGTATTTCCTTTATGAGATAGAACTAGTACTACCTTCAGTTTACCCATGTACGTAAACGGTTTTGAGTAGTTTTACATATGAATTTTTATCCATGTAAATTTTTTTTATCCATGTAAAGTAACATACTCTTAATATGAAGTTATTTCAACTAAAAATTTTGTTCCCGAAAGACTACTTCCAACACTGGGTCTTTAGAGTTCCTCAAAATTCAGATTTTAGATCTGTCCGTCTTTTTAATTTTTGATCGGATGTAGTCAATACACACTTTACGTAAACTTTCGAGGTTTATTAACTACCGAATTTTTGTGTTCTTAATTTTGAGGAACAATATAAAATAACTAAGACTGTGTAAAAAAGTGTCGGTATGTTGTTGTTTCGTTATCTTGTTCTTACAAACTAACCGTCACCCAAAAAAGAATTATTATATATTATCACGTAGAATTGTCAATTACTTTGTACAAAACAAAAAGATTTTGTAAATGAATAAATAAACTGACGTGGTCCAAAATCAACACCGTGTACCGTAGAAATCAACTGTGTACACCCTAGATCAAGGGATTGTTCCCTAGTTTGGACCTGGGGAACGTAACCCTCACGTCACAGAATCGGTAGCCTGGTAGTCCAATTTAGAGACTTTGTACAAAAAAAAAAAAAAGTTTCAACTCTCTGTCGGGTCTCGACTATAAAGTCGAGGTGTTCTATTGGTCGTTACTTCCAAGGAAGGATAATAAGAGAAGACGGTAAGAGTTGGGACCGAAGGTAAGAGTTTCACTGAAGTACAACGGACTCCCGATGACCGTGAGGTCAGTAGTATAAATAAAGAGTTCGTCGTCCGGTCTTTCCCTATCTGTCGTTTGACCCCGAGATTCCACTGAAGGGACTACAAGGAGAGTTGTTAAGATGTTTACACGTGCATAGATCAACGTACCCTCTGATCCTTTATGTCGATTGGAACTTGTGAAGGACCACCGAGTCTCCAATTTCACAGACGGAGGTTACGTCCTCTGGGCCCAAGCTAGGGACCCAGCCCTTCTAGGGGACCTCTTCCTTTACCATTGGATGAGGTCATAAGAACGGACCTCTTAGGGTACCTGTCTCCTCGGACCGTCCGATGTCAGGTGGCCTAGCGTTTCTCAACCTGTGCTGACTCGCTGAAGTGAAGTGAAGTGAAACTTGTGTAACGGTGGAGAACACTGTCAGTACAGGCTGAGAAACGCTGGGCTACCTGACGTCGTGTAGTCAGAAGGGACAAGGAGTGATAGAGGACCTCAAACGAGTTACAGTTTGTTTGACTGTTCTCTAAACTTGATGTAAGGGGAAAGTCCGAGACACCGACACAGGTAATAAGAAAAATTAACTATGTTCAGACGTTTCCAGCTAATTCTGGTTTTATGCCTGCAAATTCATTTCCTACATTTCAATAAGACGTCCATTATCAACTTGGTGACTTCTCAAAACGTATTCCTTCACTTTACTAGTTTCACCACAAAAGTCTGTGATTAGAGTATCCAGAAATGTGATTTGTTCGTATAGGTCTTTAGGGCCAGTCTTGAGTGATGTCGACTTTTTGATAGAGTTATAAGACTGAGTAAAGTATACTTTACACGTATAGTACCGTCAAAGAACCCTAGTGACTCCACAATATATAACATTGTCGTCAAAATATAGGAGATAATGTATGTTGTATATTCTTGTTTACCTACAACATGGTCAGTACCGCCCAATACTAGTTCAATGTTATGTTATTGTTTGTCAGGGGTTTAACGTCAGTTAAGTGAAAAGTCAAAGTACGTAACCTCTTCCTTTACCGTTGGGTGAGGTCACAAGAACGGACCTCTTAGGGTCCCTACCCCCTTGGACCACCCGACGGTAGATACCCCAGCATGACTCACCCTGTGTTGACTTCACTGAATCGTCGTCGTCGTCGTCGTTACGTGTTTTTGAAATAAACATAGAGTGTGTTTCAGACAACGTCCGGTTCATTGAAAAGTCTTGTGAACGGAAGGTATTCAAAATAGAAATGAGATACGAAACTAGTATACAGTGGGGATGTTGTAGAGATGTCAACGACGGTGTCCCATTCTGTGTATGGGATTAGGTAACCGTTCTTGATCAGTGTGTTAATGTTACCTTGGTCCTTCATCTTTGGAGAGTACACGGGTCCTTCCTCTATACACGTACCTACTTATAATTTCGAAAGATGATGTTTTCAGTACAGTTTTTTTTTTTTTTAATTTACCGTGGTTGTTTACTTTGGTATAGATTAACCTCTACACTGTTAGAAGTCAGTGACTAGAATTTTTTTCTCCGAGAAATAAGGTATTAAAAGGAAAGGATTGTAAAAGGACAAAAAGTACAAGTATACGTCGGGAGGAGGGTCAAGTACTCGAGACTCACTTAGACGAAGATAAAGGTACAGGGTTTCATCCGAGGTCAAACAAATTCGGTTCATTCCGTCAGGTAAAGGAAACCGTGTTAGTAACCAAGTCTCTATCCGTACACTGATTTTGATCGACGACTTTAAGTAAGAGTACCCGATCAAAATCAGTGGATATGTAGATATATGTTTTTGATTTTTACATGGAACTGTAGAGTGGGGATTTTTGTAATGACTTAACCTGTATCTAGATTCACTTGTTGTATTTCATATTCTAAAGATTATCTTTTGTCCTCTTTTTGAAATACTGAACTCAAACTCGTCTCAAGAATCCATATGATTTACACATTAGATCTTTTCTTTTTTTGACTATGTAGTCTTAAGTAGTTTTAATTTTTGAAAACGAGATACTTTGGGTGATAATGTTCTCACTTCCTTGATCGATGTCTATCCCTCTATTATAAATGTTTAGTGTATAGACCCTTTCCTGAACGTAGAGATCCTCATGTCGGTCTCGGACTGTTGGAACGTACAAAGGTGTGTCTGGTGTCTCCGTTACGAACCTGTCGTCGACTCGACACTGTCTTACGGTATTCCGGAACACTTGGAGGACCATGTCCTCTCGTGCCCTCTGTGGCCTACACGACGATGTTACAACAAAGAGTGAACGAGAGGTTCACTCCCCCGGACAGTACCCGGTCCAGAGTGACAAAGGTCTAAAACCACCTCAGACTCCGAAAGACGGAGTGGTAGGTATTTCGTGTGGACGTCGACATTTGACCTAATCGTCGTACGACCTTACCTTAGGAGATGTCCTCGCAGGGTAGGAAGAGTGACGTCAGTAGACCGGAGAAAGACAAACACAGTAGCACACGTTTCCGGTGTCTCCCGACCGTGGAAACCGATAAATAAAAACGTAAGAGATACATTCGTTTTTTGACTCATACATTTCCCGAGTAACAAAGAAATGACCGACTTAGACAGTCGGACTTAAACGGACCACGAACTGTCATAAGTCAAGTCAAGTCAAGTCAGCGAGTCAGCACAGGCTGAGAAACGCTGGGGTACTTGACGTCATGCGGTCCGGAGGGACAGGTAGTGGTTGAGGGTCTCAAGTGGGTTTGGGTACAGGTGACTCAACCACTACGGTAGGTTGGTAGAGTAGGAGACAGTAGGGGTAAAAGAGGACGGGAGTTAGAAAGGGTAGTAGTCCCAGAAAAGTTTACTCAATCAAGAAGCGTACTCCACCGGTTTCATAACCTCAAAGTCGAAGTTGTAGTAAGAAAGGTTACTTGTAGGTACTGACTAGAGGACATCATACCTGACCAACCTAGAGGAACGTCAGGTTCCCTCACAGTTCTCAGAAGAGGTTGTAGTGTCAAGTTTTCGTAGTTAAGAAGCCACGAGTCGAAAGAAGTGTCAGGTTGACTTTATAGGTATGTACTGGTGACCCTTTTGGTATCGGAACTGATCTGCCTGGAAACAACCGTTTCATTATAGAGACGAAAAGTTATACGATAGATCCAATCAGTATTGAAAGGAAGGTTCCTCATTCACAGAAAATTAAAGTACCGACGTTAGTGGTAGACGACACTAAAACCTCGGATCTTTTTATTTCAGTCGGTGACAAAGGTGACAAAGGGGTATATGAACGGTACTTCACTACTCTGACCTACGGTACTAGAATCCAAAGACTTACGACTCGAAATTCGGTTGAAAAAGTGAGAGGAGAAAGTGAAAGTAGTTCTTCGAGAAATCAAGAAGAAGTGAAAAACGGTATTCCCACCACAGTAGACGTATAGACTCCAATAACTATAAAGAGGACCGTTAGAACTAAGGTCGAACACGAAGGAGGTCGGGTCGTAAAGAGTACTACATGAGATAATCTTGTATATTTCTTGAGAACTTCGAACTACAATTGTTTGTTGGGTTGATTTTTACCCGTTTTCTAGACTTGTTAAGTGGTTTCTTCTATATACCTTCCGTTTCAGTGTGTTCTTAAGACCCCTTTATTGAGATGTTAAAGTATATTTCAATTTGTATGTAGATGGAGACACTGGGGTTTTAAGGAGTCGTTAGTTTTACTTACTTATGTATTCGACACCATATAGGTATGTCACGTGATGATAAATCGTGACTTTTTCCTTACTCGATAATTAAGTGTGTTGTACTTACTTTGTATTTACGTAAAACGATTCTATTTTATAAGAATTTTTCAATGTATAATATACTAAGGTAAATATACTCAGGGTCTTACTGTTTTTATATTATTTCCCTACTTATATAGTTACCAACAGTCCCCAATCTCCAGAAAGGACACCGAGTCACCATTTCTTAGACGGACGGTTACGGCCTCAGTGTCCTCTGCACCTAAACTAAGGACCCAGTCCTTCTAGAGGACCTCCTCCTTTGACGTTGGGTGAGGTCATAAAAACGGTCTTACCGTTCTCCTGTCTTCTCGGACCGTCCGGTGTCAGGTTCCAAACGTTTCTCAGTCTGTTCTGACTCTCTGACTTGTACGTTCGTACATACGGTCCCCAATTTTCACGTCTTTACTACACTGATAGTACCCTGTCTCCATCCAAAAAAAACCATATTATCTTGACAAGACATAGACATATTATCTTGACAAGACATAGGACTAATACCACTACCAACGTGTTTAGATATATGTACGATTTTGAATCTCATGGTTTTTTTCTGTTAAAATAGTATCGATACATATGGTTTTGTTAGTTTAAACGATATATAATTAATTTTTTATTTTACATTTTTCCTTCTTACTTTTTCTCTCTTCCCTCCTGACAATATTTTCTCCCTCAAGGGACCACTAGATTACCAATTCCTAAGGTCCGAAAGTGACGCCACCGGGTTAAAGTCAGGGACCAGTCCCTTACCTTTAGGTTGTTCCGTGCACCACACCGGTTTTTATTTATTTTAAATTTTCAATTTTTTTCTTTTTCTTTTTTCTGATCACGAATCATAAACCCTGAAAGGACCGTCCGGTCACCACTTCTGACATTTGAAGGTGACGTCCCCCGTGTCAAGTTAATGACCAGTCCCTTTGTCCTAGGGTGTACAACGTGTCGTTTGGTGTGTGGGGAGGGGGGTGGGTTTGCTACTTTCTCTCTCTTTCACTCTCTACATCTTCTGTTTTGGTTTTTACGTTAGACACCTGGAACGAACCTAGGACTAAACTTGTTTGGTTGATGTTTCCCGTAAGAAAAAAAAAAAAAAAATTTTAAAAATAAAAAAAATTTAAAATTTTAGAAATTAAGAATGTACGCAAGGGTTTGTACTTGGGGGGAGGGTGGAGGGAGGGGTGTTGTAGAGAGACCCAGTAGGGGTACGTAAGGACTATGGTGAGTCTTTTTAAATGACAATTAGACATTGATATAAAATTTCAAAAATTTAATACTAGTACCGGAACACCAATATATAATTTTTTTGAATTAGTCAATCTGTGTGTAAGCCTTCGTATATACATACACTTTATTCTAATACAGATCCTAAATGAAATTTTAATAACTTTTTTACATCCCCACTATGTAACCGTTTACAACTTCGATCTCCGAGTAATGTGATGAAATTGATAAAAAAATCACACGAACTTAAAAATACATTAAAAAGAATTTTAAACAGTACTATTACTCTAAAGTTTTTTCCTATAAACTCTCCTCTTGAGGAAAAGTTGTAAATAATATTTCGTATTCTGTCTATCCGGATGTCAACTGAAGGTGGAGTTACAGTTTAGAAAGGGTACTGAAGTTTATTTATTTACGACACACACGGTTTTTATTATGACTGTATACTTTTTTCGTCGGAGGATCTTTAGAATATGATACTCGTTATTTGATGATTTTAATGATCTAATCATTTCTAAACGACAATCTAATTTTGTCGTTTAGTTTTGTCGAACAAAATATATCACAGTAAAAGTTCCTGTGGTAGTTTCTTTGTTTCCCGTTTTTATTAAAATCCCGTTATTAATACTAAAATTTTTAGACTCGGTTTTGGGTTTTAATGGATCCGAAAAAGTAAGAGTAATTAATAAATGTGTCACACCGAAAGGACGACACAGTCAGGTCAGACAAGAAAACTCATAATAATAATAAATAGTAAAGAACTCGTGAATCGTGACGCACTCTATGTCTACGATTTAAGGAAAGGGACCCCCTGTTGTTAGTTTCGGTGTGTTCGTTTTATGTTTCTAATCGATAACTTCTTTACTTTTGATTTATTTTTCGATTCCGTGTGTGAGACTCGAGGGACAAAACGAAATACGAAATTCAAGTACTATGTTGTGAACGAAGAAACCTCCCTCACGTTTTCTTCTGACTTAAACGTCTTTATCTTTTTGTCTAAAGTCCCTAGTAAGCTTTATAGGATAGAATTGTTAGGAAAATGGAAGACTATTTATGTTTAATGTTCTTGGATGAGGGCCCTACGTCGTTACGCACGTACCCTGGAAAAAACTTGACTTGGCTTGATTGAGAAACACAGTCCTTACCGAAGAGGGCCAGACACAAGGACTACTCACAGTTTGTGTCATGTGGAAGGGGGGATGAAATATTACTGTAACACGACTCGAAACATCCGATCCTCGTCGGGTTCCAATAAAAATGTCCGGGACATTACTTTAAAGAGACGTCACAGGTAACCCGGTTAAACATTTCTTTTCATTTCTATTTGTCTATGTCAGATTCAAGACCGTCAAGATTTGAGGTCTTAGTCCGGGAATTCAAGGATGTCAAGGAATCTAATATACTTGGTGAGATGTTAAGTAAAATCGGTCGTGTCCAAAACGAATCCTATCAGACTTAACCTAAAGGAATAGTAAACATGGACTTTCTTAGGACTGAGTCTTAAACGGGTTCCAGGTTATCGACGATTTACCATTGTCAGTAGTAAGTTTAGATCCAAACAGGTCGAGATGTATCATCCGTAAAGGAAAATCCAATGAAATGACAAAAAGGATGTTTACAAATTAAGGATTTTAGATCAAAAGAAATTCTAACCCTTCCCTCGACCCCGACCCGACCCCACAAACTAGATTAAGAGATAGTAAAGGACCGTCAACCACACTCGATTTTTGATGTTTATGTCATTATGGATTATTCTTAAATAAAAGTGGGTAAAACATCTAAATGACTCGTTCTTGAGTTCAGCTGTTAGTATGTTTCAAGATGGGTTCTCGTTTAGTTTCAATACATTCTGTGATCCTCTCTTACCATATTTTCATAAGAGAAAAGAGAGACGAGATGGGTCAACATTACTGACGTAGTTTTTTGTTACAAATTATGGGTGTTGTGGTTTATTTTATAGCTCCAAAAGATTCAAGTTGTTCTTATGTAGATAAATAAAGGCAAATTTTTGATGAAATAAGAGACAGAGTGGTTATGTACGTTTACTTTTGTTCATGATTTTACTACGACCGTCAAATGTTTAATTACCGGATAAAAAACCATTATTAATTTAATTTACAGTAAAGAAAAAGGATAAATTTTATGAAGTAAAGGAAACAATGGAAATAGTACTAAACTTTAATAACAAATAAATGAAGAATGGAATAATGTTGAACAAATAAGTGAATACCTAGAACGGTTAAAAAATTTAGTATCAAAAGTAGTTAAATTGTCGGACCGAATATCACTGTTGTGTTTCATATTTAGACAATTTAATTAATTTTTTAATATGACGAGTGTTTATTTTCAGTGACAAAACCATGGATATTTTATATGGTTATAGAACTTTGATAATTCCTATTACCACACGAGAGGATCGTTAATTTGACCCTACCTTCAGGGAACTTTCGGGTCCACAGTCACCAAATTCCTTGGTCACCTTAAGAGAACACCCCTAAACGAATCGACTCAGGATCACCAAAATTCCGGGATTCCATCCTCCGAAGGACGAAGTTGGATTCGTCGCGAAGTGTGTAGTTCTAAAGTGTACCTGAACCGTATTCGAAACCTGACTTCTTTCACGAAGTAATGAATTTTAGTCCAAATCCCCATCCCACCAACTTTGGTGACAAAACCCCTTAAACCTTGAATAAAACGTGACAGTTAATATAAATAAGAAGAAAAAGTTTTAGTTACATGATATTTTTTAAATTATCATATTATTTTTTAATGAAGACGGAGTTAAAATTTTTGGATTCGTAAATATGACTGAGCTACCTGCAAACTCAGACTCACTTGAGGTCCTCAACCACTACCTGTCCCTCCGGACCGTACGACGCTAAGTACCCCAGTGTTTCTCAACCTGTGCTGACTCGTTGACTTGACTTGACTTTCGTAAATATGAGAAAATCTTAAAATCTCTATTTACTTTGTAATTCCGAAGATCTTAGTCTCTTAGAAACGGTAAATCGATACGTTTTTTAATTGTCAAATTTGGAATATAACCCTTTGAAATACTAGAAACCTAAGTTTCTAAAGAGGGGAACTGACTCAATTAGAATATAATCGTAAACTAAAGAAAGAGATATCTCTCTTGTCTTTTTTTGAACCAATCACAAGGGAGGGAAAGACACAACATAAAATAGAACTCATCTAAATTTTGGTCTAATCGACATTATCCTAAGGCCCTACACCCGTCTACAGATGACCAGTACCTACTAGAGAGAACGTTAGTCGAGGAAGTAATAAAGTAACCATGGTGGTATCTAACGGACCTGTGCCCGTAGGTGTATTCGAGACCTATTTATTCTTCTACTAATTTCCTTATTTGTTTCCTATAATCTTTAATATTTAAAACAGAGTAGTCCATTGATAATTAATGAAATGTCACAAATAAATTACTTTAAGTTTATTTTCAAGAAGTATTTAATGAAAAAAATTCATACCGTAAGTGGGATCTAACCATACTAATACTTTAAGATAAGACTATAACTAGTAAACGTATCTAAACAAAATCAAACGAACTTCTCTCATGTTTAAGTTTATTGTAAAGATTCATACAAAGAAAATTAAAACATTTTAAGTCGTGTATATCATTCTAGGATTTTTCACGATAAAATTTAAATCTTTACTTACGTTACATAATTATCGAACAATGGAAATTACAAAAGGGGGTTTCAACTTTAGATGACCAAAATATTCTTTTTTCTCTTTTTATGTATAAAAGATTGTAAGAAATCTCAGGGTGGTTATGACGACGGTAGTCGTCCTATTTAACTACGAAGTCTTTTAATAATGAAGTGTTTCAATTGTTCATTGAATGAAAAACCTTTACTAATTATTAGTGGGGTCATTACATACTCAATTTTTATGGTTCACTGACTCGTGTGACGGTATTTTTTTCTCAATTGAAAACTATCACTACTGTCGTTTGTATTGTGATATATCAACAAAAATAGAAAAGAGTAAAATAGGAGAGTCGAGACCTTAATTCCTCCCATTTATAATGATTAAAACGTCCATTTCCTTGACTCCACGACTTTTCAAGTATGTATATGATTAATTACCAACGATAAACTACCAGTGTATTATCTAGTAACCGTTGGACCTTGCTTTTCCATCCATAGAACGGTGAAACCGTTTATAGAAAAATTAACATAGTTATAAAAATAACCAGGTCTTTACATTCTAATCAATAACTCGAAACTTCAAAAGATCATCGGTTTAAATTTCCGTAAAAAAAAAGATTCGGAATTTGACAAAACAAAAAAAAAAATTAAATTAAACTCTGTTCAATTTACGCGACCGAGAGACCCTTGTACTAGTTAAGACTTGAAAAGGAGCAGGACCAAGTAGTACCATGGAACGTTACCATGGAATGAACTCGTGAGTCATAAATAACTAAACTAAATGACATAATGTTTCCTTAAAATCTCAGAGTTATGGATGAAAAACTACTTTGAACTTTAGATCTCTGTAAACACAAAAGTTTATATAAAAAAGAAAGTCTGTCTAAGGTAAGAACGGGTGTTTTAGGTCTTGAAAGTAAATCTCTTGGATAGACCGTGAAGTCGGATGAAGTCGTTAAAGTTATGAAAACCTGGAAAACCTGGCTCAACCCATGTAATAAAAGTGTAATTTCTTCAAGGTTACCTCGTCCATTAACTGTCTCTGGTCATCCGGAAAATATTCAATAATTAATTTAAGTCAGTAGTTGATTTTAAGTGTCTTACCGTCGTCTTCCTTACAAATTGGTGTGTCCCTACTTCGAGAAATAGAGTGTGACAAGAAGGGTCGTTTGTCCAGAACTTTACCGTTTTGAATTCGTAGACAAGAGTATCGGGGTTTCACTTACTCACTCTGACTTCATTCTGAGTGTGAATTTTGGTGAATAAAAAGATGTTTGTCCTTTTTTTATTTATTTTTTTTCGTAGAGGGACTAGACACTTTGGTTCTGAGTCGTTGTACTTGTCCGTATTCAAGTCAAGTCAGTGAGTCAGTACAGACTGAGAAGCGTTGGGGTACCTGGTGTCGTACGATCCGGAGGGACAGGTAGTGGTTGAGAGCCTCAAATGTTTGTGTGTTTATTATGTCAAATTGGAATTGCATATCTTTTGTGTTGATATTACTAAAAAAAAAGATAGTATAGTTTTATACATATGAAGTAAGTGTTTGACGGATTACATAGACTAATCGAAAAAACTATAATAGGTGATGAGAGAGAACAGTAGAATACTTTTCAAGAAAGGGAAACAGAAACCTCTCTTTTTTCATCAGATCAAATTTTCAAGTATGTCAGAAGTTTGATTCTTGGACCGGTTCTTCCCCTAACAATGAGGACTTTCCTTCATACAGAGAGTTTAACTTTGGTCTTTAAAGTTTATTCAGTAGTTCAATGGTAAAAACGAACGATGACTAGACTACCTTAACGGAGACTCTTTTGTCTGGTTCTCAATACGATATGAGATTAGGACCTGGTACGTCTACCGACTGAGAAGAAGTGGATTTACGGTAAGAATCCTTTTCTTGATTTGATCTGTTTGTGACTTGGTGCTGTAACAGATGTAAGGGGTTTCGTCAATATTATCGTGTCAATTCGTCTTTTTATATTTATGGGTAATAATAAAATGACAGAATTCGTGACACTTATAATATTTATTCTACTCAATTATAACACTGATTTCGTATTTTTGTGTGTCCTTTTTAAGGTCGTTACAAAATTAAACACGATCGTATTGAGTCAATTGAAGACTGAAGTACTGATAAGTTTCTATTTTTTTTTTTAGACGAAAACAAATTCCGGACAAACTTTCATCAAGACTTTCCTATATGGTTTTGGGTTCAGGTTCTTAACTATTTCTTTTCCTTTATTCAATCAATGAAGTACGGATGTAAGATTTCCTTCCTTTTATGGAATGAACAAGTCAAAAATATCTTTCAATATTTAATATATATGGGACATTAATTTCGAAAGACTCGATGGGTCATCGATGTCCTTTAATCATTTAATGTAGATACGACCTCGAAGACAAGAATTATATTGAACTTATGTTACAAATAAAAGGAATAATTCCTGACACTCGTTTATTTTACAGAAGTCAATATGAACGGTTTTACTATTTAAACTTTCATTCAAACTTATGATCAAATTATGACAAAGGGAAAATCTATAAGACATAAATCTAATTATAATATTCTTCGAAAATCTTCGAGTGTCGTAAGAGTAAGAGTCTAAGTTTTGATTTAACCTGAAGAGAGATATATCGTTTTTTTGAAGGAACCCTTTTAATATATTCGACTTTTATAACGGTTTATTCTCCTTTTTATATAAAAGATATTACTATTCCTCTTTACGGTACCTCCCTAATGATTCCGTTTCCGATGTCCTTTCCCCTTTCTTCTTTGATACCTCTACCTCCTTCTTTATATCTTCTCCTACGACAGATAACTGTTTGACCTTGACAAAGCTTTACCATTGTTCTTATAAGTACACATTATGTTATTTTTCCGACATAAATAAGATTAAACTTCCTTTATGTTTAAGATGAATCTTTTTTATTGTGAAACTAAACAAAAATTTCGATTTATTTGTTATTTTTTAAAGTCTAAAAAATAACTGAAGTATACATCCAATTAAAAAGACATTACACATAAAAAAATAAAAATTTTTTCACTATAAAAGTTTCTGTATGTTTACTGGTTTTCCATATACTTTTTTATGACATAGTGATTAGTGGTCCCTTTTACATTTAGTTGGTGTTACTTTATAGTAGAGTGTAGACAGATAATCGATTTTCCGGTTTTCTGTTTACAACAGCTCCTGTACTTCTTTAACGTTTGACCGTGTGACGACAATCTCTCTTACGTTTCACCACGTGTCGTCGACGATACCTTTTGTCATGCCTTCAAGAAGTTTTTAAATTTATTTTGATGGAATACTAGGTCTTTAGGGTGAAGATCTATAAATAAATAAATAAATAAATAAAAAAATAAAAAATTTAAAATTTTAGAAATTAAGAATGTACGCAAGGGTTTGGTTCTGGAGGTTCACTACGATCGTGAGTGAACAAATTACGCCATAATGAGTGTTATCGGTTCTACACCTTTGTTGGACATGCAGGTGCCTGTCTTCTTACCTATTTCTTTGACATCATATGTTACTTTATGATAAGTTAACATTCGTCTTCCTTTAAGACGTCATACAGTGGTGGACCTACTTGGAACTCCTGTAAGACGATTCACTTTATTCGGTCAGTGTCTTTCTGTTTATGGTATACTAGGGTGGATATACTCCATAGATTCCATCAGTTTAAGTATTGGAGTTTTTCCTTACCACCGACGGTCCGTGATTCCTCTTCCTCTTTGTCCTCCAATGATTGGTTACCCGTATTTCAAATTCAGTTCGTTCTACTTATTCAAGGTCTCTAGACGACATGTAGTGACACGGATCTCAATTGTTATGACATACCACGTGAATTTTAAGACACTTCTCCTACCTAGAGTACAATTCACGAGAATTGTTGTCATTTTATTTTATTTTGTTTTATTAACTATCAGTCACGTTTAATTCCCGAAGGGACCATTGAGTCTGTCACTTCTTATTCGGACTTTACGTCCTCTGAACCCAAGTTAGGGAACCCAGTCTTTCTAGGGGACCTCTTCCCTTACCGATGGGTGAGATCATAAGAACGGATCTCTTAGGGTAACTGTCTTCTCGGACCGTCCGACATATTAGGTACCCCAGCGTTTCTCAGTTTGTGTTGATTTGCTGATTCGTGTATTGAATTCTCCTATTCAGTAGAAGTCAGAGACAAGTAAACTCATACTCAACGAAGTTTGACCTCCTTTACTAGAACTTTACGTAATTTTACATTTTATACGTATGAAAACTTGATCGTCATGATGAAAACCCTGAAACAGGACAATACTATTTATTGTGTACATAACTTCTATTTGTATACTTTCACAAATAACTTCGTAACAAACAGTGTCATTTTTTGATCTTTTTTTTAGACTTATTGATTTGTATTGGTTAATATCATTTTATGATAAGTTGATACTTTCACTATGATGAAGAAGACTTATTACTAAGTTTATTTCGAAATCATATAATATATAAATAAATATAAATTATAGAACATATGATTTCATATATAAGTGAAAAATTTTTTTACTAATTTAGGATCACCATTCGACTGTTGTACTTCAACAAAGATCGATGGACTTGTGTGAGGTATCCGTCAACTTTTTGCGTTTCTAAAACGTGGAGGAAAGGGAGATATGAGTCACATGTTTCTTGTCCATTTCTTCAAAAGGAAAAAGAAGTGTGATAGGTCTTTTCGTATTGTGTTGTCCGGATGAATGAAACGTTACCCTATGAGGGTGTACATAGGGGTTGGAGGTACGTCGACGTTTGTCAGTATTCGATGAGACAAAACGTTTAGTCTACGGGATCTACAGGTTTTATTTTTCGTCTTTTCCTTGTAAACTTTACTTAAAAGTACTCTACGAAATTTTGGTCTTTTGTTTACTGAAAAATTTACGTATGTAAATAGTTTGTTAATTTTTATCCGTATAGTCAGTTGGTCTCTTCTGACTATATTTAATATACACTTTATTGAGAGTTCTTATAAAAGTGTATTACTTATGAAAGAAGTAGTTTATATAAAGACCGACCCAAAAACAATTCAGATCTTTGTTTTACATCTTTTAAATCTGATAAATAATCCACAACCCATGAAATTCGGATTTTTCTTATATCATTTTTGAACTTAGACCAGATTAAATAAGTCTAAGAGACACGCTATACAATGGTCTTTTTAATGTATCAGTAGATAAAAGAAAACGGAACACATTATACACAAACAAAAGAAGTTTATACAGTGAAGAATACGTTTCCGACGTTAAGACTTAAAAACTGACATTTTTTATACAAAATCCCAAAAGTCTTTATTTGATTTTCACTTTTGGATTCTCCTATCTGGAGATAGTTTCGTGTATGATACTAGATCCTGTGAATAATTTCTAATAACCCCTTAGTAATAAGAACTTCATACATATATAATTATACTCCACGAACTTTTTATATAAGAAAAGACTAGATTAGTGTTAAAATTGATGACAATTTTAGGTATTTTATTGACCAATCAAGTTTTAGAAAAGTTGAGTGAAAGTTGACACCCTTTATATTTTGTTTCCATTCGTATCTGGGTAAAAGGATATTTTTTATTAAAAATTGAGTTCGGTATCCTGCCCAGTTCTACAAGGACTCTTTATGTCATTGTTATATTACTAATTGTCTGTTCTAAGTCCCCCGTCACTATAAACCTTAAGATGTGTAAAAACAGAAAATGTTCAAACAATCACTTTATAAACGACCCAATGTTCATCAACGAAGGAGAAGAGGTTATACTTTATGGTCATACAGATATTTGGAGCACAAAAGTTTCTTGTCATTCCGGTGGTCGATAGGTTTACAGAAAAAGGTTTTTATAGATTTTAAAAATTTTAATAAAAGATGATCAATTTTTTGAACGACATTTACATTTCATAGAGGGGGGTTTTACAATTAAAGATCATTAAGGTGTACTGAAAAGTTGGACCGTTCAAATAATAAAACCTCAGTAATGTATTTGGTGATAAGACGTATAAAGGAGTAAGATGAAGAGTGACTTCACTTGTGTTCAATTACTTATTGTTGTCCTTAAAAAAGGTCCAATAAAAACCCGATTACTCTACACTCTTACAAACAAAAATTTTCTCCTCTGTTTTGGGCGAAAGTCTTAGACTAAATTTGATACAAGAACGTAGAATTTTATGTGTTTTCCGGATACCCCCCCCAGAAAAAAGTTAATTGAGTAGAAGTTATTGTAACGATTAGTACAAATTACTTTTATTTTTTAAAAAAACAAAACCAAACGCCAAAACCGGTATGGTATTCCATACGTCCTGGAATCAAGAGGTTGGTCCCTAGTTTGGACTCTGGGGACGTCACCTTTGGGTCTCAGAATCGGTGACCTACCGGTCCCTTCAGGGACTTTCAACAGAATGTCTTGTAAAAAAAAAAGGAAAACGAATTGTCTCGTACATGTCGAAAACTAACCTGTCAGTTTTGAAGTCTTTAAAAAAGACTCCAGATCTTTTGGAGAATTTGTCTTTTTAGAACGGGCTAGATGAGTAAAGTGTCTATAGTTTTACAACCGGGTCTTTATTAATTTAAATTAACGTCAATACATTACTGTCTTAACGTCGAGATAGAGTCCTGAACTCCATAATGACAAGAAAACAATAGAATGAGATGACGGTGAGAAGTCGATTAAACTTTTAGTTGATGATGAACTTTATTGCTTAATCAGTAGTATAAATTATAAACGAAAAGCTCCCATTCGATTTTCAATTTCTCATTGCCCATTCAAAATCGTGTAATATTTATCCAAATTACCCTTGTAAGTCGTAAATTTTTTTTTTAACCAGGAATGACGATCAAAAGTAAATGAGTCGTAAGAAGGAAATTCTGGAAGTTCCGACACTCAAAGTGAAACCTTCTTAAGGTATTGTCAGACACGTTTGTGGTGTAAAATTAATGACATCGTACGTATGGTCATAAAGCGGTACCGTCGTCACCGTTGCAGGTCTGCAAAGTGAGACACGTCGACCTCTGTCGACAGGTGTTTTCGAGACCAATGTGTATACCTACAAAAATTAAGACGCTCGAATACGACGTGTCAGAAGTCAAATTTCCTTTCCTTTCCTTTTCTACTCACTTCCTCTTCTCGTATAAAACTCAGTGAATCGTATATTTTTTAATATATTACTTTCTAGAAATCTCGTTTTGTCTACATCTCAATCAAAAAAAAGGGAAGTTTTTTCTACGTATAATTGATGTGTCGATTACAATATAAAGTAATGGTTCTTTTGCATGGTTTTCTGTTCTACGTTTCCAGTTATTTATGTTTTATTGTAGAGTATAAAATCCAATTTTCTAAATCTGAATCCCTTGAAAACCTTCTTGTCGTACTGATTACCCACTCGTGGTAACACACCATATCAGGAAGTCCATGTCGACAACTTTTATAGACAAGAGGAGACCTTAGATTTGGGTACTTCTTGATAATTACTTTAGTTCATACGTGTAAAGGACGAAGAGACATAACCTTATTTCTTTGTTCGATCTTCCTGTTATAGTTTTATAATGATCTGTAATTCCCGAAGGGACCACCGATTCACCATTTCTTAGGTGGACGGTTGCGTCCTCTGTACCCAAGCCAGGGACTGGGTCTCTCTAGGGCGCACAGAACCCTGTTGATTCGGGTACACAGTGGGAGGGACGAATGGTGGTGATCTCTTTTCGGGTACGCCGTTGTGTCGTGTCGGTTTTTTAAAATTGTTTATTTATTTTAAATTTTTGACGTAATTTTATATATATAAATATGAACAACAAGTCAGTGAGTCAACATAGGTTGAGAAACTCTGGGGTACCTGACGTCGTGCGGTCCGAAGGGACAGAAAGTGATGAGGACCTCAAACGAGTTTGAGCACAGGTAACTCAACCACTACGGTAGGTTGGTAGACTAGGAGACGGCGATGAAAGAGGACGGAAGTTAGAAAGGGTCGTAGTCCCAGAAAAGGTTACTCAGTCAAGAAGTGTAGTCCACCGGTTTCATGACCTCGAAGTCGTAGTAAGGAAGGTCACTTATAAGTCCCAACTAAAGGAAATCCTAACTGACCAACTAGAACGACAGGTTCCCTGAGAATTCTTAGAAGAGGTCGTGGTATCAAGTTTTCGTAGTTACGAAGTCGTGAGTGACAGAAATACCAAGTTGAGAGTGTAGACACATACGGATTACCTTTTTGGTATCCAACAAGAAATGTATTAAAAAATAAATAAAAACCGACACAACACAGAATCAGCGTCGTACGTCCTAGAAGTGACACCATGTCCCCGAGACATCAACGTCGTGTGGTTGTACACCCTAGAATCAAGGGGTCGGTCCCTAACTTGGACGTAAGGGACGTAACCTTCCACCGTAGGTCGGACCGAAAAGTGTACTACATGAGACGTATATTCAATTTATTCGTCCACTGTTATATACCGGAGCTACATGAGGAAAGGGTTAAATCTTGGTTAGACAACAAGGTACAGGTCAAGATTGACAACGAAGAGCTAGACGTTTATCCAAAGAGTCCTTCGTCCATTCCACCAGACCATAAGGGTAGAGAAAGTCTTAAAAGGTCAAACAACATTAGGTGTCAGTTTCCGAAATCACATCAGTTACTTTGTCTTAAGGAAACGAAAAAGATACTAGGTTACCTACGACCGTTTAACTAGAGATTAAGGAGACAAAAAAGATTTAGGTAGAACATGTAGACAATCAAGAACCAAGTACGTGACAACTTCAGATCAAACTTCCTAAACTCGTAATGAACTATCGTGCACGTACGTACGGACGATTCGACGAAGTCAACACAAGCTGAGACACACTGGGATACTTGACACAACGGGTGGTTCGAGGAGACAGGTACCTAAGAGGTCCGTTCTTATGACCTCCCCCAACGGTACAGGAACAGGTCCCCTAGTAGCGTTGGGTCCCTAGTTTGGGCGTACAGGACTTAATGTCCGTTTAAAAATGGAGACTCGGTGGTACCTTCGGGACGATCGTACATTTTACTCACAAAATGTACGGTGACGTATGTACGTCATCAAACTTGTAAGAAACCGTTACGGGAAGAAACCCTAACCTTACTTTTGACTTGAAAAGGTCAGGACACCGGTGACAACTGAAAACATTTAAACCACCGTATGACTCACGTTGTGAAGTTGTAATAGAAAATCGAAGACTTTATCGAGTCGACCTTAAGATAGTGGAGGTGATCGAAACAAGTATCATTACAAAGGATTCAGGGTGAACTGGAGTGTGAGGTCCTACAGACGGAGATCCACTCACTGGTGTGGTAGCACCAATAGGTCCAGTAGTTCTGGAGAAAACATGTCCAGAAGACATAGAAGAACGGTGGAGAAGAATTAGAGAAGACGAAGACAATCCAAGAATGGCAAAGGTAGGAAATGACACGGGTAGAAACGTACTTTATAAAGGAAACATAGAGATTGAAAGAATTTCTCTAGAGATCAGAAAGGGTAAGATAACAAAAGGAGATAAAGAGACGTAACAAGTGAATTTTTCCGAAAGAATAGAGAGGAACAATAAAAAACCTTGATACGTAAGTCTACCGATATAGAAGGGGAAAGAGGAAACGGAAATCGAAGAGAAGAAAAGAGTCGATAAACATTCCGAAGGAGTCTGTTGGTAAAACAGAATAACGTAAAGATAAAGACACCCTACTAAAATCCGTGGCGGAGGACATGTTACAATGTTTGGAGGTAGGTATGACGTTTTATAAATTAGATATAGACGTCTTACGTTATCTTCTCATTATCTTAGTCTTATGAGCTCTGTAGTTTCAGGTCATGGAAGGGTTGGAGACGGTGGAAAGGAGTGAGAGGGAGAATGGAAAGAGTCATCGAACGTCCTAGGAATTGAACTTGACGTACCAGACCTTGACAGTTACAGTTGTATGGATAAATGGAGGAGGACAACCGGTATCCGTTGATTGTCGTAAGATTAGGAAGATTATAAGATTAGTAAGATAGATCTGGTTGCAGTTGATAAGAACTACCGAGATTGAAGTTAGGTTAAAAGAACATAAGGACTAAAATAACAAGGACACCTTTAAGTTTATCTTTGTCTCAAAACTAGTAAGACGAACCTTGGACTCACTCTAGAAGAGACTCCGACTATTTTCCGTACCTTCTGTCACTGTCACCGTGATTCAACTACTGTGTCACTTTGAGTGTGATCTTTAATATTTAAGTGAGGTGGAGGTCTTGGTCACTTGGTCACTTCAACGAGTCAGCACAGACTGAGAAACGCTAGGGTACCTGATATCGGATGGTCCGAGGAGGGAGGTACCTTAAAAGGTCCGTTCTTATGACCTCACCCAACGGTAAAGGAAGAGGTCCCCTAGAAGGACTGGGTCCCTAACTTGGGTCCAGAGGACGTAAGGTCCGTCTGTGAAATGGGAGACTCGGTGGTCCCTTTGGGGGGTGGCCGTGTTACAGATCAAGTTTTGGTACTCTCGGAAGAGGGTCCTTCCGAAGTTCCTCGTCTCCTACGACTGGGAGGAAACGACGGTAACGTTGTTAGAGTTTGGCATTTTGGATTGGGGAGTTTCGTAGTAACACCACCTCTGACAAACTCATGAAAGGTAAAAACCTTTTCTCATCTTTTCCTCATATTACTTTTAGTCCTGGTCCGTTTTGAGTGTCATACAGTCGATTTCCGTAAAATTCCTGTCTAAGGAGTATGTACAGAGTTGTATTGATGACACGACGACTTCTTGGGTTGACTGACGAAGAGGGAACCCAAATGAGGCAGGGACAGATCACTGTCTTTTACCCTGACTGAAGACAGTAGGGGAAGAGAAGGACGGGAGTTAGAAAGGGTCGTAGTCCCAGAAAAGGTTACTCGACCGAGAAGCGTAGTCCATCGGTTTCATGACCTCGAAGTCGAAGTCGCAATCAGGAAGGTTACTTATAAGTCCCAACTAAAGGAAATCTTAACTGACGAAACTAGAGGAACGACAGGTTCCCTGAGAGTTCTCAGAAGAATTCGTGGTGTCAAACTTTCGTAATTAAGAAGTCACGAGTCGGAAGAAATACCAGGTTGATAGTGTAGGTATGTATTGATTATCTTTTTGGTATCGAAACTGATGTACCTCGAAATAACCGGAGATTAAGTTTTGCACTGTCCAATGTGGTTTTGAAAGAAGGAAAGAGTCTGAAGGGGAATGAAAAAGTTAGAGAAAAAGATAAGTAACTATAAATTGTTTCGGTTTACAGATGGAAAATCAGTCGTGTTTCAAAAGGCGAGGGTGGGGTGTGTAGGCTGAAATGAGTGTCTTTTTAGATTTGCACCTTATCCTTTGTTTTATCACCTCGTTATGGGAGGATGTGTAATTTTTGTCTACGCACATATACGGTACTTTTAGGGGCTTTACCCTAAAAATCGAATCAGAACCACTTCTAGTTACTGTGATGGATACTGTGAAGGAAACCTTTTATTCCTTCTTAGACTGTTCAGAGTTATATGAAAACGTATGGGGGAGGTGTCGTACGCTACCGTGTAAATTCTTAAAAAAATTTACCAACAAATACATAAGTAAAAACCGACCCGACCCAGAAACAACGACGGACCCGAAAAGAGATCGACGTCGCATGCCCGAAGAACAACGTCACCGAAGAGGACAACGTCTCGTACCCGATAACCGTTCCTCCGAAGGATCAACACCGTGTACCTGAGTTATCGACGTCGAACGTCCAAGATCTCGTGATCGAGTCCTCAACGTCACGTTCCCGTATCAACGAAGTTCCGTACACCCTAGAAGGACCTAGTCCCTAACTTGGGTACAGAGGACGTGACCGTCCGTCTAAGAAATGGTGACTCGGTGGTCCCTTCGGGTCTAAATTCTGAAATACGTGGTAAATGTTGTCTTAGTTCTAGAGATTCGGGTTTATAGAGTATTCTCTCGACGAAACTACTTTTACGATTCTCGATGGTCTTCGATTTCAATTTAAAGTCTAGTCCTACCCGAGTAAATCTTTTAAGAACGAAGTCACGTAAGTCCAGGTGTCCAAACTTCCTTAATTACGGACGTTCTCGTGTATTAAATGAGAAGCTCCTATTTCTCATTTATAAATGTATAAAAACCGTAACTCGACTCACAATGGTTTGTCTGAACCAGAAACGAGAAGTGATGTCTGCTACGTAGTACGAAAGTCTTTAATACCATCGATTATTAACATGGTGCACAATAATCGTTCCACGGAAACCACTTACTAGTCGTACGAGTGTCGTCATAAAAATTGTATATAATGATCAATGAGTATCTATGATGGCGTCGATCGTAAAAGGGGATTTCAACGTTTCACCTAGTCTATCGTAGAGAAAGACTCAAGACTTATTATGTTAAGAATTTTTGTGTCTTAATACCTTAACCTTCTGTGAGACCTCTTCAATGACTTGGGTCATAAAGTAAATTTGTCGCACTGAGTTCCTATTTGATATTGTTAAATCCGAATGATAGACTAAAATGTCAATTAATTGGGGTGTGAACCCGAAGGGTCCACCGTGGTCACCATTTCTTGGGAGGACGGGTACGTCCTCTGAATTCTCTACTCTCAAACTAAGGATCCAGCCCTTCTAGGGGACCTCCTACCGTACCGTTGGGTGAGGTCATAAGAACGGACCTCTTAGGGTACCTGTCTCCTCTGACCGTCCGATGTCAGGTGTCCCAGTGTTTCTCAGTCTGTGCTGAATTCACTGAACCGTGCGTACGTGTGTTAGGGTGTGAGTTAGTTCCAGATTCTTGACATATCGGGGAAAAACCTCTTTACATTCCTTCTTCACAATAAAAAATGGATAGGATAAAAAAAGGGATTATGAAACAGGAGAATCTTCTCGTATATGGTGTTTCCTTTATTGATTTCGAACACAATCTTTTCTTACCCTCTTCCGTGACCGTGGGGTGAGGTCGTGAGAACGGACCTTTTAGGGTACCTATCTCCTCGGACCACCCGACGTCAGGTACCCCAGCGCTTCTCAGCCTGTGCTGTCTCACTGAAGTGAAAGTGAAAAGTGAAAGAACGTAACCTCTTCCTTTACCGTTGGGTGAGGTCACAAGAACGGACCTCTTAGGGTCCCTGCCCCCTCGGACCACCCGACGGCAGATACCCCAGCGTATCAACCTGTACTGACTTCGCTGAATCGTCGTCGTCGTCGTCGTCCTTTCTTGTGACTAAAAAGTGAAGTGACAGGTACCCACTTTCTCCACCCTTTTCTTTTTCTCAGATAGATGAAACCTAAAGACCCATTATTTTGATCACTCACTCAAAATGATCTCCGTCATTTTGATCGAGACCTTGGATTTGCATCTCACATCCAAGGTCCCGATCTTATGAATGCTTTAGAACTCGTATATTGATTTGGAGAGGTACGAAGTTATATAAAAAGATATTTTATTCCTATTTACATTGTAAATAATATACGTCAACGATTCTTTTTTCCTCTCTGTTAGTAAATCGTGTCACGGACCGTATGTCTCTTGTAGTTAGTTACTGTGTGTAATAAATTATAGTTAAAATGATAACATAACAGGTAAGGTACCTATTAGTATTCTGACCTGTCGTTGAAACCTCTGATACCTACCCTATTTTCCTTTTAGGACATTGATGACGTTGAATTCATCCCATCTAGAGGTCAGATTTTTCTTTTATTTAGAACATTTTACACAGGTTCATCAGTCTTTCCGGGGTTTACGAGTTTTAAGATCCTATTGTCCATAGTCCTTTGACTTAAAAATATACCAGTATTTTCACCGTAAACCGGTGTATGTTGTAAGTTTCCAGATGATAAAGTTAAATTATAACCTTGGTACTACCATTTCTTGGACGGACGGTTACGTCTTCTGTATTCTCTGTGCCCACGCTAGGGACCCGTCCCTACTAGAAGACCTCTTCCCGTACCGTTGGGTGAGGACATAAGAACGGACCTCTTAGGGTACCTGTCTCCTCGGACCACCCGATGTCAGGTACCTCAACGTTTGTCTGTCCTGACTTCGTTGAGTCGTACGTGCGTATTCGTGTATAATAAGTAAGAAGAGACTTATGTATAGATCTAACTCATACTTTTATAATAAGTTTCCATGAATAAATATATTTTGTTCTAGTCTTCTTTATAGAGTCTTTGGAGTCTTGGTGTGTAGATGAACCTTTTGTTATGACGAGAATGGTTACGACATCTATGGACATCTTCGTCTTACCATGACGGTGGATCACTTTAAAATCATTTGATGGTAACTTTCGTCCGTTGTTATTTTACCGTGAACGAAACTTTTCCTGACAATAGAAAAACGATAGTTTTATGTATGTATATATAGATGTGTATACGTGTATATACAGTAATTTATTCATTTATAAAATCTTCTTAGAAAAAGAGGGTTACCTTTTATAATATGGTTAAAAGATATAAAAAGTACCAACTTTCACTTTCACTTCAGCGAGTCAGCACAGGCTGAGAAACACTGGGTTACCTGACATCGGATGGTCCGAAGAGACAAGTACCCTAAAAGGTCCGTTCTTATGACCTCACCCAATGGTAAAGGAAGAGGTCCCCTAGATTATAAATTGTAAGACTTCAGATGTCCGTTAGACCCATTTTGATGACAGTAAAAACAACATCAAATTATACTTTAAGTATTTGTGTCCTTCACATCTAAAGGTTCCCCTACCTTTTATACAGATAAACTAAGTGAAAAATATCATGGGTCTTATCCCGATTTCCGTTCTCGTAAAAATTTTAATAAAAATTAACTTCCTATTAGCGAAATGTCTTAAAACAACAAAAGACAGTCTGGAGTTGTACTTAGTCGGTATCTATATGTATATATTTGTTAAAACTACACTTTCCCCGTCACCAACTGAAACTCTTCATTTACTATGATAAGGTGAAACCTATGTAGACCCTTTCACTTTCTCACTATTGTTCATCATAGTGAGAGAAACACAACGATCCTCGAATGTCATAAAGGTCTCAGTACAGATAATTTAATGTAAACTCGTATGTTGGAAGTCTTCCGTTATCTATGTATAATCAAGTCACTTTGTTTATCACGTATAGTTACAAAGAGTTTTACTTTTCTAATGTACTTTTTCTTTAAATGTCCATTTTACTGACCACACGACTATTGTTTCTTTGTCGTCATACTAATGAAATACCATCGGATCACATTAGTTACCGTAGACACACGCATATTTAAAACTATTTAAATTGAAAAATGTTATTTAAACATATATGAAATACCATCATTTACTATTTTATCTGTTCATAGATGTACAAAATACGTGAGTACTATATGTAAAAGAATAAAAAAGTATAAAGAGTCAATGTGTCAAGTAGACGTGATAAATTCAACAGAATTTTAGAAGTCTTTAAAAAGGTTACATAAATGACTTTTTTTAGGTATACATTTACCTGGATACGGTAAGTTTGGACACGGTAAGTACCCAGTTGACCTCATCGATTAAAGTCACTTTCGAACGTAACGGTTCGTTATAAGATTCGAGAAATACTCATAATAGAAGTATTGTTGAGATATTCCATGGATGAGTATAATGAGTGTAGAATGGTTCTTCTTTCATGAAGACTCTCTCTATTATGTTGAACGGATCTGGTGTTTCTGAATTCCTCAACATGATCCTAAATTTAGTGTGAACTTAAATTGAAGTATATTGCGACACGACTTTTGAATCGTTTCATGAAGTAGAAAGGAAAAGGGAAGCGTTGCGGAAAGTCCGTTCTGTAACATGAATCTTGCAACGTTAATCTAAAGGTTGACGTTCTAAAAACAACTAACGTAATAAATATTCAACAAGAAGTAAATTCTTCTTTAATCTCCCAAATTTTAAACTAACTGTAAAATCACGAATACCAGTGGTATAAGACTCAATAAGACTTTTATGGAATTTGAGGAACCGTTTTCGGTCCTTCTTCGTTTTGGGAACGTCATTTCGATTATGTGTTTTTTCGTCTTCTAAGACGATATTTACGTACTAGTGATTGGAGTAAACCCAGGATTATCACGGTCTTTCGAATGACATTCACAGTGATCACAAGTTAGAGAGTGAGGTTTCTTTCCTAAAATTTGGAAGGATGAAGGTAGGGATAAGTGAGTGTAAAGAATAAAGGGATAGTTATATATTTCTGTACTTTCAGAAGACTTCTGTCGGAAACGTTTGTGATCTTACCCTCTCTACTCTCTAGAGAAGTTCTTATAATCTCTTCCGGAATGTTTATCGACACTTTTCATCTCTTCGTTTTCCATTTGCTCTTTCCCTTTCTATATGGGTTGACTTACGTCTCAAGGTTTTTTATCGTTCCTCTCTATTCTTTCGGAAGAAGTCACTAGTTACGTTTCTTTATCTCCTTTTGTTATCTTACCCTTTCTGATCTCTAGAGAAGTTCTTTTAATCTCTATGGTTCCCTTGTAAAGTACGTTTCTACCCGAGTCATTTCCTGTCTTTACCATACCTGGATTGTCTTCGTCTTCTATAATTCTTCTCCACTGTTCTTATGTGTCTTCTTGACATGTTTTTTCTAGAAGTGCTGGTTCTAGTAGTTTCACTACACCAGTGAGTGGATCTCGGTCTGTAGGACCTTACACTTCAGTTCACCCGGAATCCTTCGTAGTGATGTTTGTTTCGATCACCTCCACTACCTTAAGGTCAACTCGATAAAGTTTAGGACTTTCTACTACGACACTTTCACGATGTGAGTTATACGGTCGTTTAAACCTTTTGAGTCGTCACCGGTGTCCTGACCTTTTCCAGTCAAAAGTAAGGTTAGGGTTTCTTTCCGTTACGGTTTCTTACGAGTTTGATGGTGTGTTAACGTGAGTAGAGTCTGTGATCGTTTCATTACGAGTTTTAAGAGGTTCGGTCCGAAGTCGTCATACACTTGGCACTTGAAGGTCTACAAGTTCGACCAAAATCTTTTCCGTCTCCTTGGTCTCTAATTTAACGGTTGTAGGTAATCTAGTAGCATTTTCATTCTCTCAAGGTCTTTTTGTAGATGAAAACGAAATGACTGATGCGGTTTCGGAGATCAACACACCTACTGTTGTTTGACATCTTTTAAGAATTTCTCTATCCTTATGGTCTGGTGGACTGGACGGAGGACTCTTTAGACATACGTCCTGTCCTTCATTGTCTGATCAAGGTTTAGCCCTTTTGTCATGTAGTTCCGACATATAACAGTGGGACGAATAAATTGAATATTCGTCTCATGTAGTACTCTTTGTGACCCGACCTACTTCGTGTTTGACCTTAGTTCTAACGACCCTCTTTATAGTTATTGGAGTCTATGTATCTACTGTGGTAGGAATACCGTCTTTCACTTCTTCTGTGTTTTTCGGAGAACTACTTTCACTTTCTCCTCTCACTTTTTCAACCGAATTTCGAGTTGTAAGTCTTTTGATACTAGTACCGTAGACCAGGGTAGTGAAGTACCGTTTATCTATCCCTTTGTCACCTTTGTCACTGACTGAATTAAAACCCCCCCGAGGTTTTAGTGACGTCTACCACTAACGTCGGTACTTTACTTTTCTACGAATGAGGAACCCTCCTTTCAATACTGGTAGTATCGTATAATTTTTCGTCTCTGTAATGAAGCGGTTGTTTCCAGGTAGATCAGTTTTGATACCAAAAAGGTCACCAGTACATACCTACACACTCAACCTGATATTTCTTTCGACTCACGTCTTCTTAACACGAAAACTTGACACTACGACCTCTTCTGAGAACTCTCAGGGAACCTGACGTTCCTCTAGGTTGGTCAGGTAGGATTTCCTTTAGTCAGGACTTGTAAGTAACCTTCCTAACTACGACTTCGACTTTGAGTTATGAAGCCAGTGGACTACACTCCTTGACTAAGTAGTCTTTTCTGGGACTACGACCCTTTCTAACTTCGACCTTCCTCTGTCCCTACTGTCTCCTACTCTACCAACCTACCGTAGTGGTTGAGTTACCTGTACTCAAACTCGTTCGAGACCCTCAACCACTACCTGTTCCTCCGGACCACACGACATCAGGAACCCCAGTGTTCGTGAGCCTGTGTTGACTTACTGACTTGACTTGACTTGATAACCTCTTCTGAGAACTCTCAGGGAACCTGACGTTCTAGTTTGGTCAGATAGGATTTCCTTTGATTAGGAGTTATAAGTAACCTTCCTGACCACGACTTCGACTTTGAGGTCATGAGACCGGTGAAATACTCTTCTTGACTGAGTAATCTTTTCTGGGACTAAAATCCTTTCTGACTTCCGTTCTCCTCTTCCCCTGTTGTCTCCTACTCTATTGACCTACCGTAGTGGTTGAGTTACCTGTACTCAAACTCGTTCGATACCCTTAACCACTACCTGTCCCTTCCGACCGCACGAAGTCACGTACCCCAAAGTTTCTAAGTCTGGAAGGACTCTCTGACTTGACTTGACTCCTCGCTGGGAACGAGTAAGAAAGGAGAAAAGAAGGACAAAGTTACCTTCTTTCCGGAAAGGATAGTCCATACACTTTCGGATAGAAAGTTGCGTGAAACCGTAGGTATGGGAGTGTGAAAGAGTTTCTAGTATATGTCAATTAATACCAAAGGTATAGACGTCAGAAAGGGAGAAATGATTTAGGTAAGAGATCCGTAATTTTATATTGGAGATCGTAAGAGTAGGATCATTGTTATTGTCTTTAATTCTTAACAGTAAATGAAGTGTACCAGAGGTTTACGAAGGGAGTGAGGGGAGGGGTGGGAGAGAAGAGTGGAGGATCAATGGTTGGGAAGAGAGTTGTCAACGGTTGGTGGTCGTAAAAGTGCAGGAGTGAAGGTAAGTGAGGAGATAGGTGAGACCAGACTGTGGTGTGGTCAGATTGTGGTTAGACTGTGATGTGGTCAGGTAATTACTGCGATTGCTTTATTGGAGGCATAGTAATACAGGTCACCCGTGAGCGACTGGAAGTGGAATAAAAGGGGGATTCCTCGAGGACGGGTGAACCTTAGGAGAAAAGAGAACCGAAACCACTGTTATGAACGGACTGAACGGGAGAGGATCGTCAGGTAAGAGTTAACGGAGACATCCGAGAAGTAAAGGATAAGACGGAAATTTAGAGTATAAAAAAAAGAGTCCTGAGACAGGATCTTTGGAGAAAACAGAATTAGAGATGAGAAAGGGAGTCACCAAAGTGTGTGAAGGTACCTAAGATCATAGTAACACCTCCTTTTATAACGGTCGGTGTACCCATTTGGTTCCTATGACACCGGTAGCTCGGTCGTCGGTGACGTCGACGGAAGTTGACACGTGGACCTTTCCTTAGTCCCACCTCTTCTCCCATGACCGGGATCCACCAATTCCGCGTATAGTTTCCTCACTAAGTTACTCACGTCTGAGAACGTAGAAGGGACGTCTCTTTTTGTTATTTAAGTACTTGAACTCACAGACTGAGAGAAATTGATATTAGAAACCTACAAAGTTGATAGACTCAAAACAATGTCTTGAGAATATATAGACCAAGGAGGGAATGGACAAACCTAGTCAGGGAGTCTCGACAGATTCTCCGACAGAAACCCCGAGTGTAGAAGTCGAAACAGGTAGTTCATTTTGTCTTAAGAGTTGAAAATTCAACACGTATAAAAAGTCAACTGTAGTAGATACACTTTTAATGAGGTGTAAGTACAAATCGACTCTGTATAAAGTCTACTCGTTTAACTCTGATACACTTTCCCTTTCAGCGAGTCAGTACAGACTGAGAAACTCTGGGGTACCTGATATGTCGGGCCCTAAGAGATCCAGTTTTATGACCTCACCGATCGGAAAGGGAAGAGGTCCTCTAGAAGGGTTGGGTCCCTAGTTTTGGTCCAGACGGTTTAACGTCCACCTAAGAAATGGTTGACTCGGTGGTCCCTTCGGGTTCTTCTGACCTCACCCATCGGGTAGGGAAGAGGTCGCCTAGAAGGGTTGGGTCCTTAACTTGGTACCAGAGGACGTAACGTCCGTCTAAGAAATCATCGACTCGACGGTCCCTTTTACTCTGATGCATTATGGTTACTTTTCGAATGGACATTTAGACGTTGACAGAAGGGTTTTCGAAAAGAAACAAATTGCATCAGGGACCAAAGGAGTTTGTACTTAAGTGACCGACTTTGACGATAGAGCCTTTGATAGTCGGAAAGGACATCAGGGGTTTAATCTATTAATGAGATTAATGTGTTCACTAAAAGTATACTAAATTTACTGTTATTTAGTGTATTTATTAGAAATATTTTGAGGATTTCTAATTAAATAAATTGAGAAATATTCTTTTCTGAGAGTGGTTCTAAATATTTTGATAAAACTAGTAGATATTATTCAGAGAATTTTTTTAGAAAATAGAAATACATACTGACAGAAATATGTCTATATATATTCATTAAGTAAAGGGAGAAGAGAAATGAATGAATACTCTTTTCTTTAAGGTTTCGACAAACTCATAATAAAATTTTTTTTCTTGAACCGTTTATAAAACCGACAAAGGAATGTCTCTCGGTTTTTAAGAACTGAACGTCCATTTTATGATTTTAGTAAGGTTCTTCCTTAGTATCCTGACTTTTAGAATAAAAGGACTGAGTGAATATTCGAAATCAGCCTATAGGAACGCAAGAGAATAAGTATGTTGGTCAGATGTTTTTAGTATACTAAAAACATACATATATATATATTATATATTTTTTATTTAATATATATTATATATTTTATATACATATAAAATGTTGAAGTTCAATATCAGTTTACTGACCGATGTAGTGTTTAAAACATACGTACCTAACTATGTCAGGACATAATAAGATAAGGTCAGGTAGCGGATTAGTTTTCCACGTAAGAAAATTATGAAGACTGGACACCTTCGAGAACGTACTCCATTATCTTTGGAAATAAGAGAAGAGGTTCATCCCGTGGACGACCGTTGGCATGTAGAAGTTTCTTTTTAAGACGTCATAGGATTCCCTAGTATGCTAACTCATGTCTTAATGGAGTAAATTTAGAGGGTTCTTGGACTACTCCACTAATCATAACGGTAAGTCTTTTGTTTTGTATAACCGTCTGTTCTACTTCAACAATTACTAGTCTTAATCATTCGCCATTTGGACCCTAAGTTTAGCTCCAGATAGACTAAGGTTTTCACCGAAAGGGTGACACTATGTGACAGTAAGATCAAGATTATGACAAAACAAGACATCTATAACTCGCGATTCCTAAAGATTACGTATAGTTCATTTTGTACAAAAAGAAAAACCATTGTTTTTTTAATGATTTATTAATGGTTCATCATCTTTTTTTATAAAGGACAATAAAGTATTAAGTTAAAGTTTTTGTCTGTCATAATAATCCGTCAATTACAAGATTTCGTCTAAAAGTTTTATAGGATTAAGTGAAGATGACGACTGTTGTCAACGTATTTGTCACCTTATTTAAAGGTGTTAGTAAAGACTTTTTCGTATAAAATTCTTAGGTCGTATCCTTCTTTCCATACTGACACGACATGCATCAAGATATATATTTCGTATTGACTCATTTGAGTCAACATATATTTGTTATATAAATATAATATTTACTAAATATAATACTTTTGTTTAAGCATAATACTGAATGGACCCGAAAATCAGGTTAAAATAGATCGAAAGCAGGGAACTATTTAGGAAAGTAAGGTAAAAGGTGGTCTTTTTCCGATTACGGTACCCGTCCTCTCACTCGGAGAGCTAAACACTGACGATGCTGCTAGTGTCACAGTGTGTCGGTGGGTAATCACTGTTTATGGACGTTTTGGGGTTCATAAGACACTACTAGGTGTTATTGAGTCCAGGTACACATTCAGTTCTGACCCGTTTTTGTAAACTCTTTTGATTTGGTTTGTTTTGTACAAATATGGAGAGAGACATTGGAGAGGTTTATCAACGTCACAACTAATAAGTATGTACTCCGTTAATGTACTCCCCTTTAAGAAGTTACAAAGTTTCTTACTTAAGATATGTAAAAGAAGGATGATAGTTATAACATTTATTGTTATTATTACTTACTAATAATACAAGATAAATTTAATTTTGTTTTAATAGATATTTTTACTATGTGACATAAAATCTTTCTTCGAAGTCTACTCTTTTACCTTAGACGAGACTTACCATACTACGATAACTTCATAAACGTGAAAGTCTAAATAGTCAAAAACTTTTCCGTGTCAAAAACTAAAGTACTATCTACCGGATTTATTCTTTCCATGACTAATTCCTCCCGAAGGGACCGTCGAGTCGACCATTTCTTAGACGGACGTTACGTCCTCTGGGACCAAGCTAAGGACTCAACCCTTCTAGGCGACCTCCTCCCTGTCCGATGGGTGAGGTCAGAAGAACCCGAAGGGACTACCGAATCGACCATTTCTTAGATGGACGTTACACCGTCTGGACCCAAGCTAGGGACCCAACCCTTAAAGGGGACCTCTTCCCTTACCGATGGGTGAGGTCATAAGACCGGACTTCTTAAGGTACCTGACATCTCAGGTACCTGACTAATTCCTCGCTATTTTGTTGTTTGAGTCATTCTATAATCAAATAGTCTATAAATAGGTCTTCTGTTTATATGTGTTTCATTTATACTTGTTGATGGAGGAGTAAGACATAGAAAGGAACCAGGAGAGTCGTCGAAGGCACCGAAGTCCACGATAGGTATCCGACTACTGAGGTTTAGAAATAGATTCGGTCTAAAGAACGATCCAAGGTCTAGACTTATAGATGGACGAAGACTATCAAGGTAGACTATTAAGTTCCTTGTATGAAGAAGGATGGAGATGAGGAGAAATTAGACCTCATAGTTAGACCAAAAGGGGTACTGTCCCATGCTACATGTACACGTGAATCAACACAGTCTGAGACACTGGGGTTCCCAACATCGGATGGTCTGAGGACACAGGTGCCTTAAAAGGTCCGTCTTAAGACCTCACCCAACGGTAAAGGAGGAGGTCCCCTAGAAGAGTTGGGTCTCTGACTTGGGTCCAGAGGACGTAACCGTCCGTCCAAGAAAAGGTGACACGGTGAACCTTTGATTACAGTCAATCACCAGTTATTTAGTACAATAATAGGATGTATTATAAGTTAAACTGTATGTTAAGAAAGATTAGATAAAGTTGTGAAAAAGTCCCAAAAAAAAAATCGTCCCAAGTAGTGTATCACCGTGATCGAATGGTCAGGTCGGAATAGAGAATAGGGTGAAAGAGGAGTAAGGAAACAAAATCCAGTGTAGATGACGTACTGAACGACAGGGGTTACAAGACTCCAGTAAAAATGGATGCCCAGAAACCTTTAGAACAAAGGGTCTCCGGGAAAAGGTTGAGACGATGTTACTTAAGATGAGAAGAACGTGATTCAAGTCTGTAGTGGAGGATGTTTTTTAGAGGGGTTTAAGGGGTCTGACCTAATTGACGAGATATGTAGGATTTAAATGGTAGAAAGTCAAGTCAACGAGTCAGACCAGGTTGAGAAACACTGTAGTACCTGATGTCGTACGGTCCGGAGGGATAGGTAGTGGTAGAGGGTCTCGAACGAGTTTGAGTACAGGTAACTCAACCGTTACGGTAGGTTAGTAGAGTAGGAGACAGTAGGGGAATAGGAGGACGGAAGTTATAAAGGGTCATAGTCCCAGAAAAGGTTACTCAGTCAAGAAACCTAGTCCACCGGTTTCATAACCTCAAAGTCGAAGTCGTAGTCACGAAGGTTACTTACAAGTCCTGACTAAAGGAAATCCTACCTGACCAAACTAGAGGAACGACAGGTTCCCTGAGAGTTCTCAGAAGAGGTTGTGGTGTCAAGTTTTCATAGTCAAGAAGTCACGTGTCGAAAGAAATACCAGGTTGAGAGTGTGTAGGTATGTACTAATGATCTTTTTAGTATCGAAACGCAGAGGTCTGTAAACAGTAGTTTCATCACAGAGACGAAAAATTATACGACAGATCCAATCAGTATCGAAAAGAAGGTTCCTTGTTCACAGAAAATTAAAGTACCGACGTCAGTGGTAGACGTCACTAGAATCATAGACAGTTTGAGATATGTTTAATAAATTAGGACAGAGACAGGGAAACTTTGTCCTGTCCGTATTTTACCACAACCAATGAGAGTAGTGGATGGTAGCTACGGAGAATATTCTTCTAAGTAGAGATTTTATGTCTCACGACTATGATTCGTTATTACCCTCTACCCTCACTACAATCGCGGTACATGTACGTACTGTCGTTTACTTTCGTGACCACTACCGTATCGACATTCACTGTATTGGCAATTTTTGAGAGTTGTAGAGATCATCAAGGAACTCCCACCCTTGAGAAAAGATACGTGCATAGAAGTCACGAATCTTGTTCCAAACCGTATATCTTCCGGAAGTTCCTACAAACGAGTTTTTCACTCTTTTTGTATGAGGAGTTTTTTTTAACACGTGTAGTACCATTTGTATAAAAAAAAAAAGATGTCACAAAGAGGTCATCTCTTTGAACGAGTTTTCGGTAAATCCAGAGAGTTAAAGGATGGACAGATTTATTATTTCTGGTAGATACGTCAATGGTCAACTTAAAGACTTGGTCACAAACAATAAAAATATAATGATTATGAATTTTACACTCGTAAAGGTGGTACTGACTAGGACAAAAGATTATTTTAATGTTCTCTTAAGAGAAACATACTCTAATGAAACTGAAGAAAGAATTAATTTTCAGTTTTGAAAAATACCCCGACTCTAATAGGGATCACTCCCGTAGTAAATAAAAAACAAACCATAACTTACGGATATTGTTTGTAAGAAATGTCTACATCTATCATATGTCATAATGTTTCTTTTTCCCTTTTTTTTAGGAGGTACTTCGGTAGTATGTTTATAGTAACTCTTTAAGGAAAGACTAGAAAAAAGAAAATTATGTCAACTTTAATAAGATATAAATGTAAAATATGCGTACTTCACTTTCAGTGAGTCAGTACAGACTGAGAAACGTTGGGGTGTCTGGTATGTTAGGTACCTAAAGAGATCCGGTCTTATGACCTCACCCATCGGAAAGGGAAGAGGTCCCCTAGAAGGGTTGGGTCCCTAGTTTGGGTCCAGAGGGTGTAACGTCCACCTAAGATATGGTCGATTTGTAAAGTAAATTTACAAATATACTAGAAAAGTGAATTATGTTAATAAAAGAATATGTTAATTTTTCAAACATAACTACGAAATCATCCATATATAATTCGGTAGAATAACTGCATTATATAAATGAATGAACGACGAAGGAAATTTAAAAAATGATCCGGATTATCAAAAAAACTTTTAGAGTCCATAAAAGGACCCACCAAGGGTGTCTTCCCAGATTGACTCTTCTAACCCGGTTGAATCTTTCAACCTTAGAATCCTCTTGTCAAGGGTAAAGTGAAAGCTGGTTTATGGGATGAGAAGGTGGTTTTGTTCGGGAAAGACACGTCTCTCAATTGACCAGTGTATAGTATAATTATTAATCGTGGACAAATAATATTAGGAATCTTTTTATTGAGTCTAATTATAAAGAATTTCATATAAACCGAAGGGTCCACCGAGTCACCATTTCTTGGGCGGACGGTCACGTTCTCTACGTCCTCTGAGTCCAAGTTAGGGACCCAGTCCTTCTAGGGGACCTCCTCCTTTACCGTTGGACGAGGTCATAAAAACGGACCTTTTAAGGTACCTGTCTCCTCGAACCACCCGAGGTACCAAGCGTTTCACAGTCTGTACTGATTCTATGACTCTTTCGTCTGTGCAAACTTTTTGTAGTCAATAAGTTCTGTCAGATGTTTTTCTCTTAAAGGAAAAAGAATGTCCGTATTAGGTTGAAAATTTTCAAATACTATGTATGGTCGAAGAGTTTCTCACTCTTCATCCTGTGTAAAGGGTTACAAAAACTACGACGTCTAACAAAAAGACATATTATTGATACACCTGAAGGGACCACCAGGTTTCCAATTCTTATACGGACCGTTACGTCCCATGTGTCCAAGATAGGGACCAGGTCCTTCTAAGGAGTACGGTATCCCGTTGATTCCGGGCATATGTTGTTGACGACTCGGACGTAAGACCTCGGGTCCTCGACGTTGATGACTTCGGAACATACGGACCTCGGGTACAAGACGTTGTTCTCTTCGGTGGTGCTGTTCTTCGACTGTATGGTGTTGATCTCTCATCGGGGATGAACGACGTTGATCTCTTTCGGATATGTGTCGTCGTTTCTGAGTCACGTTGGTTTTGGTTTCATTAATTAATACTTTGATCTATTACCTTACCAGAAATCTTGAACCGATGAGTTTTACACAAGTAGTTTGACTACAGTCAGGTGTTTGACAATAATTAGGAACTACTATATTCATGTCTTTGACCTACAAATCTTTCGAAATCTCGTTAAATTGTCGTAGTGTTGTAAGTTCGAATACTAAAACGTTTACGTTTCCAGAATCAACTTTTGTTTATTCTTTTAAAAACCAGAAGGGACCGACAGGTCACCAATTCAGAGACACGAAGGTTACGTCCGCCATACCCACACTAGAAACCAACACCTTGATCCTGGGGTATACAGTGTACCACGTCGCTTTTTAAAAAATTTTTCTTTTTTTCTTTGTGTGTTTTTTTTGGATTGTTTTTAAAAAATTTACAACTTTCTGTAAAATCAACAAGTCATCAGAAACTTTGAAAACCTTTCTATCGGAATCACTTCTGTTACTTATGGAAAAGAAGTGAATTGTGAGTCAGTAGTTATTTAAAAATGACCCACATGTGATCTGTGTCCAAACGACGACGATTCAGTGAAGTCAACACAGGCTGAGACACGGTGAGGTATCTACCGTCGGGTGGTCCGAGGGGGCAGGGACCCTAAGAGGTCCGTTCTTGTGACCTCACCCAACGGTAAAGGAAGAGGTTACGTACTTTCACTTTTCACTTTCACTTCAGCAAGTCAGCACAGGCTGAGAAGCGCTGGGGTACCTGACGTCGGATGGTCCGAGGAGGTAGGTACCCTAAAAGGTCCGTTTTTATGACCTCACCCCACGGTAAATCCATTTGTTTTTGGAGACGGTAGTCACCACACTCTGAGATTTTCTATGTAAATGAAGACTCGGATAGATATTAAAATTAGCGTCCACGAGAGGTTAAGATAGTCACCTAACTACACTACGAGTCTTTCCAACTTCCCGAAAATTTAAGATAATTTTTATGAAAAAGAGAATTCTAGAAAACTTTGAGAAGAACTATAAATATTCTTCAGAAAGGGGAGTAGAAAGTAGTTGTAGTTTAAGTAATTGATAACAAACAGGAGATAAACCTGTTACATTCATTCGGAGTGGAAGAGAAAAAGACCAAACTTTTTCCGACGGACCTTCGATTTTGTTGTAAAAGGTATAATCACTCTCTTGTGCGTTTGTCTTGTTTCTTCTCCTTATATAGGGTCCATTATACTGACGACATGTTAAGAATGACAGAGGTTTTGTTTAGTCGAGTCAAGGACACGGTCGAGCTTATTTGTTAAGGGTACACTTAGTCTCTAGACTCTTCTGAGTCACTACTCATCAGAAATTCCGAAACAATGGGTGTCGTACTGAGGTCTCTCCTCTCAATACCTTCGGTAAGAAATGTTTGGAACGAAGGTAACTCTTAGGTCAGTGAAGGTAGGAAAAACCGTAAACAAGAATAAGGAACGTTTAGTGATATTAACTTTATTAACTAAATTTTTCAGCAATTAACCATTTTTTATTTGATACGTTTACAACAATACATAGATGACACTATTAATAACGATGTGGTAATATTTTTAACTGTAAATTGATTATAATCCTTACAAGTGTGTTTACGTGCCTTTTTAGTACAGACTATATAAGATTTGACAAATATGTTTACTTATAAACTAACTCTAAGTATCTCACCGGACTAAAAATGTCTCGTATTGTTCTAGATATGAGTAAGTATAAACACCAATCCCGGAACGAAGACTCTAAAGTTTTGGTTGGTTTTCAACTAAATGGAAGGTCGGGGTCCGAGACAGTAACGATACCGTGGTTATGTAGAGGGACGTTGGTAGAGCCCCTACTTCGCGAATTAGACAAGAAGACTTGGTATCAAACTTTATATCCCGTACTGCTATAGACTTACTTCTGATTTTGGACCCGGACATGTTAAACTTATACGAGAATCCTTCTTTTTTTCTCTTCTGTTAAATTTCGTGTTGTGTCAATAAAAAAAGAGAAAAATCAAGGAGACTAAGAATTAATCTTTTGTTGTTCATGATCCTCCAGAAAAAAAAAAAAAAAAAAAAAAAAACTACAGACTAGAATAAGTAAACAATGAGAATCTTGTAGAGACCCGTTTGACAAGGACCGTAAAATGAAACCGGAGGAAGGAAGAGAACCGGTTTTCAAATAGTATAAGACATTGGAGAGGGAAGAAAAAGAATCAAACGACAAAGAGGTCTCGTTATACGGCTACCAACACAACGTCTTGTGCCCCTCATTGTCCGTGACTTAGAACCCACAAGACCAGGACCCAGAGATTGGAAGAAACAAATCTCCGAAAGAGTGTTGTATGTCCACCTGTAGTAGAAATTTCTCTGATTTTTCAAAAGCCTAAGACGATCGAGAAAACCCGGGATCCCCTACTCCGTGTTGTCACTCAGGTCCTTATAGGAAGAGCGATAAAAGTTACTGGTATAGCTCTTGTGAATCTAACCGTAGGTGTTACGTTTGGGCATGTCTACACGAGAAAAAAGGGGACCAGAAGGAGTCAGATATTGTCCTTACGGGGAGTGAGTCATCGTCCGTCTGAACCAGTACCCAGTTCTGTGGAACGAAGTACCCTTTGGGACAAACAGTAAGGATGGCTGAACCTGGTGTATTAGGAAAAGAAGTGGATCTCACAGTCACAGACACCGGTATGTAAAGAGTGTTTTCCATACTTCAAAAACAACTTCAGAAGTAAGTAGTAGGTGAAGTTATACAAAGACCGTCGGTCACCGGTCCTTTATCAACAAGTTTCCCGTCATGATTTGGGAATAGTGTAATACACGACTATCGAACAGAGGAGTGTTTGGGTACTTCAAGGACTTCCAAAAGAGAGAAACAAAAACGATTGGAAAATTAAAAACCGAGATTGTATTATTGTCACGGGATCGTCTCGAGTTACTAGTGAATAAATTACTTAATTTTCTATTTTGTAATTTTTTTTAAATGGTGGATGTTGACATAATGGGATTTGTGTCATTAGTATAAGTAAAATCGTTTACTGGAAACGGTATTCCTATATACATAAAGATTATGTCGACATAATCTTGACCTGTACCTTGTTGTCTGACCAAGGTTTAACCCTTTCCTCATGTAGTTCCTATATATGACAATGGGACGAATAAATTGAATATGCATCTCATGTAGTACTCTTTACGACCTCACCTACTTCGTGTTCGACCTTAGTTCTAACGACCTTCTTTATATTTATTGGAGTCTATACGTCTACTGTGATGTGAATACCGTCTTTCGCTTCTTTTTAATTTCTCGGAGAACTACTTTCACTTTCTCCTCTCACTTTTTAAACCGAATTTCGAGTTGTATGTCTTTTGATTCTAGTACCGTAGTCCCAGGGAGCGAAGTACCTTTTATCTAACGCTTTGTCACCTTTGTCACTGACTGAAATAAAACCCCCCGAGGTTTTAGTGACGTCTACCACTAACGTTGGTACTTTAATTTTCTACGAACGAGGAACCTTCTTTTCAATACTGGTTGGATCTATCGTATAATTTTTCGTCTCTGTAATGAAACGGTTGCTTCCAGGTAAATCAGTTCCGATGCTAAAAAGGTCACCAGTACATACCTACACTCTCAACCTGACACTTCTTTCGACTCTCTACTTCTTAACTACGAAAACTTGACACCACAACCTCTTCTAAGAACTCTCAGGAGACTTGACGTACCTCTAGGAACGTCCTCTATTCACTTCACTTCACTTCTTCACTTCACTTCACTTCACTTAAGCGAGTCAGCACACGCTGATCAATGCTGGGGTACCTGACATCGGATGGTCCGAGGAGACGGGTACCCTAAAAGGTCTGTTATCAGGACCTCACCTGACGGTAAAATAAAAGGTCCCCTAGAAGGGTTGGGTCCCTAGCTTGGGCCCAAAGGGCGTGACATCTGTCTGCGAAATGGCAGACTCGGTGGTCCCTCCATGTAGGAACGTTCTCTAGTCAGGACTTATAAGTAACCTTCCTGACTACGACTTCGACTTTGAGGTTATGAAACCGGTGGACTACACTTCTAGACTGAGTAACCTTTTCTGGGACTACGACCCTTTTTAACTTCCGTCTTCTTCTTCCCCTACTGTCTCCTATTCTACCAACCTACCGTAGTGGCTGAGTTACCTGTACTCAAACTCATTTAAGACCCTCACACACTACCTGTCCCTTCGGACCGTACGACATCAGGTACCCCAGTGTTTCTCATCCTGTACTGACTCACTGACTTGATTGACTTATGTCGACACCAGTACCGTGTCTATAGGAATAAGTAAGAGGGTGTCGGTATATGAATCTAACGAAGGTTTAAACCCTCTATTATTAGATTGTTCCGTTACTACAAACATGTATCGACAATAAAAAAAAGATTGTTTAATAAAGGATTCCTGTTTAAGGGGTTTTACCGTAGGTTTCTCATCTTTATAAAAGTAAAAAATACATCGGTACTAAAATTAGTGGTTTCGTGAATAACGAGGTTATATATTACGATGGTTCTCATATACTCAGTGAAAATGGACGTTCGAACAGTCGTGACTCATAATACTGAAAAGTAAACCTGATGGAAAACATGAGTTTTACTATATAGAGACCACGACGACGACGACGATTCAGCGAAGTCAACACAGGCTGAGACACGTTGGGGTATCTGCCGTCGGATGGTCCGAGGGGGCAGGGACCCTATATTGAATTAAAGATAGACTAACCATCTTTCCCATTTGAAAAAGTAAATTTTTCGATAAACGTAAAGAAAAAACTACTTAACTACCAAGTTTAGAAAAGGAGTAAATAGTTGACTTTAGAGACTTTGTCAGTGTACCCAGTTAATCTTTACTTCGGTGATGAAATAGTTGAATTTTCCTCTAAAAGTTAGAATATTCTTCTAATCTTTAGTAAAATTTTAGTAGAGTCTTTCCTCTCTATTGTTTTGTTCTGAGTTGAAGTTTACAAAAGTATGAATGACGAGGAGGGTTTATTATCGACTACTTATGTTCAGGGGGGGTTACGGTGGTACCACTAGAGGTTATAACTATGGTTCGTCAGGAACAAAAGGTCGAAAAAGGGTTTCGAGGGATGAATGAAGAGGTCGAAAGAGGGTAGACGTTTATTGTTTTGTAAAATTATAGTCTTTTTCACAAAAGTATAATAAATATACCGATGTTAAACTTAAATACTTACTAAAACTCGTCCTTACCAGGGAATTAAATTCTATTATTTCCCACGAGAGTATGAGACACTGTTATCATCCCGGGTTGTCCTTATTCTTTCTGAGGAAAAAGGGTCGTTCCCGAGTCGGTGACTTTTCGGTACCCGAGACACAAATAGGGTCAGGAGGGTTGAAGGAAAAGGAGAGATACTTGTACAAGAGGAAGGGAACGAAACCCCCCCGAACGTGTGTCTAGTGGCACCAACGTCTGGGACTTGACGTTAAGAGACGACTAGGACTTAAAAAAAGAAACGATCTCTTTATTGTCCGTTAGTTGAACAGAATCCAGTTGTTTATTTATAGAAATTAAAAATTTTCAGAAACAACTAAAACAATATTATAACGAAGACAAAATACAAAACCAGGAAACCGGTGTTCCGTACACCCTAGGATCAAGGAATCGGTCCCTAGCTTGGCCGTGGGGGACGTAACCTTCTACTTCAGAATTGGTGACCTGGTGGTCCTCTCGGGGAATTGTATATAAAAAATTAACACATAAAATTTTAAGTAAATTCTTCGAAACTTGATCAAATACGTACGTACAGGCGAGACAACACAGGTTGAGAAACGTTGTGGTGCCTACCCAACGAATGTCAATCAAGTGGTTCCAGGAGACAGGTACGTTAAGAGGTCCGTTCTTATGACCTTACCCGTGGGTTACTTGGACTCAGAGAATGTAACCGTCCTCCCTAAAAATGGACGATTCGATGGTCCTTTCGGGGACTTGATCAACTTCTTAGGGCATTAGAATGTGATAATATAACTTGTCACCATTTTTACAATTGTTTCGTGACTTGTGTCATGACAAAGATACTTTGTTGTTTCTCGTAAGATCTTTTGTCAGGAAGAACCTGAAGATTACACATAATGAAATTTTCTTTTACACGGTGAATGAGACGTACTTTTCCTTAGTGAAGAAGAACTTTTTTGAAGGAATGTGAAAGGGCCTTTTACAGTACGAGATTTCTCTTCTAAGAAGATCAAGGATATAGACAATTAAAAAATCGTCTTCTTCAAAGATCTGCGAGAAGTGGAGGTCTTACTCTTGTAGAATTTTTATGTTTGTGTAATTCTTTTAAGTTTCCAATGAGAAGTATAGGTTTAATTGCAGTAGCTTGTTATACCTTTTAATTAAGATATCCTATTGTACCTGTTTTAAGACTGAGGGGAGGTGGGGATGGGGGAGTAGGGGGTGGGGCGGGGGTTCCGTGAAATCTCTGTTCATCTCTCAGACTTTAGTATGTTTGACCAAGTCTAAACTCGTCTTGGTGAAATCCTAGACGGAGGTAACCTACTCCAATTCTTCATCGAATGGGACTAAGTTACATTTGAAATGAAGGTTTAGGTATTTCTCCTGTGGCACGGATCTTGATTAGTGTACACACTCGACTCCATCTACTCGTGACAGTACACTATGACTAATTTCTTACATTTTAAATGCACTACAGTTGACTTATTACATTTTAAGTTTATCATGTTATCTTATTAATAGTAGTACATCAGTCAACGAGTCAACACAGACTGAGACGTGCTGAGGTACCAGACGGTCCGATGAGAGAGGTACCCTAAGAGGTACGTTCTTAGGACCTCGGTCATCGGCAAGAGAAGAGGTCCCCTAGAAAGATTGGGTCCCTAGCTTGGACCCAGAGGGTGTAACGTCCGTCTAAGGGGTGGTAGACTCGGTAGTGAATATACACCTTAGAGGATACGTTCAGTCCTTCTTATTATAACTATACAAAAGTACATTACATGTCATAAATTTTATTACATTAGGGGTAGTTATAAAATAGGTCTCAATATGTTAAAGTTTACCGTCCGTATATTGTCCGGTTGACACTACTAAAAAATTAACTAATTAATTAAAATTAACCTCCTATTAATGAAATGTTATGACACTACCAAAAACGGTATGTAGTCGTCCTAGCACAACTAAAAATAACGATGTAATGTTGGATTGACATTTCGCTATAGTGTTACCGGTGATCAGAGACATCCCTAATCAGGTCTTAATAAGTTCTAGAAACCTTTGACCGGAAAGTAGAGGGACGTCACGGGGTATGGTCCGAAGTCTTTTCTGTAGAGACATCAAGGAAAACAATTTACCAGACTTAAGTCTAGAGGGGAGAGGAATCCCCATGTGGATTTTTCTAAAGTTTTGAGACACATAGTGAAACATGGAAAACTCGAGTGTAGATTTTTTTAAAAAATAGTATATAAACTTATAACAGGTTTTCATAAAAAGACAAAACGTACTATGACAAAACCTAAAGAGAGGAGGAAAAATCTGAGACTAGACTAGGATAGAAAAGGAAGGAAAAGGAGAAAGAAGGAGAAGAAGAATCAGGTCTTTTCTAATTCAGAAGAAATAACCGTTAATCCGTAAAGAAAAAAAGGGGGACTTCACCTGATAAAAACAGAAACGAATTACCTTACTTGACTTTACGTTACCTGATTTAACGTGAGCGAAGGGAGGGAAGTTGGGTTAAGTATACAACTTCGAGTTTGAGGGTTACATTACCATAAACCTCTATACCGAAACTCCTCCATTAATGTCAAGTTACTCCAGGATTTCGACCTTAGATTTGGTTCTTCGATCTGAATGTAATATTCTTCCTCTTCTCTCTCTATGTCAAGACACACGTGTATTCCTTTCCAGATCACTCCTGTTTCCCTCTTCCCCCGACGGATATCCGGTCCTTTAGTCCAGTTATGACTTTAGTCTAACTAATATCTGGAACGTCGACTTCTACTTCTTCGAGATATGTCACTCGTTTTTGTTGGTCCTCGACTGACACCGAGTCTAGTACTTGAGGAATAACGTTTTAAGTCTGAATTTAACTTCTTTTATCCCTTTTGATGATCCGGTAAGCCTATACTGGGTTTAGTTTAAGGAATGCTAATATGTCACCTTCACTGTTTATCTAAGTTCCTTAATCTAAATTATCTGTCTTACGGACTTCTTGATACCTGTCTCTAAGTATTCAACCTGGTATTTCTTCCGACTCACGGTTTCCTCACTACGATAACTTGTCACCACAACTTTTTCTGAGAACCCTCAGGGAACCTGACGTTCCTCTAGTTTGGTCAGTTAGGATTTCCTTTAGTCAGGACTTATAAGTAATCTTCCTGACTACGACTCGATTTCGAGGTTATGAAACCGGTGGACTACGTTTGTCGGTTGAGTGACCTTTTCTGGGACTACGACCCTTTCTGACTTCCGTCCTCCTCTTCCCCTGCTGTATCCCACTCTACCAACCTGACGTAGTGACTGAGTTGCGTGTACTCAAACTCCGTCGAGACCCTCTACCACTTCCTGTCCCTTCGGACCGTACGATGTCAGTTACCCCAACGTTTCTCAGCCTGTACTGACTTACTGACTTGTTGTTGCCCGGTCCTTCTACCGAGACTGGTCCTTTACTTGATCGGTCATGGAACTAAAACCTGATAAGTCGGTGATCTTAGTACTCCTTATCTAAAGACAACAAATTTGGTGGATCAGATATCGTAAACCATTACCTTCAGACACGACTAATTATGTGATCATACATATAACACAGTAAAACGAAATCCGAATGGATAATATTCTTGTCTTACCCTTTCTGATCTCTAGAGAAGTTCTTTTAATCTCTATGGTTCCCTTGTAAAGTACGTTTCTACCCGAGCTATTTCCTGTCTTTACCATACTTGGATTGTCTTCTTCTTCTATAATTCTTCTCCACCGTTCTTGTGTGTCTTCTTGACATGTTTTTTCTAGAAATGTTGGGTCTATTAGTGCTACCACACTAGTGAGTGGATCTCGGTCTATAGCACCTTACACTTCAGTTCACCCGGAATCGTAGTGATGTTTGTTTCGATCACCTCCACTACCTTAAGGTCATCTCGATAAAGTTTAGGACTTTCTACTACGACACTTTCACGACATGAGTTATACGGTCGTTTAAACCTTTTGGGTCGTCACCGGTGTCCTGACCTTTTCCAGTCAAAAGTAAAGTTAGGATTTCTTTCCGTTACGGTTTCTTACGAGTTTGATGACGTGTTAACGTGAGTAGAGTGTACGATCATTTCCTTACGAGTTTTAAGAGGTTCGGTCCGAAGTCGTTATGCACTTGGCACTTGAAGGACTACAAGTTCGACCAAAATCTTTTCCGTCTCCTTGGTCTCTAGTTTAACGGTTGTAGCCGATCTAGTACCTTTTTCGTTCTCTCAAGGTCTTTTTGTAGATAAAGACGAAATAACTGATACGGTTTCGGAAACTGACACACCTAGTGTTACTGACCTTTTACGACTTTCTCTACCCTTATGGTCTGGTGGACTGGACGGAGAACTCTTTAGACATACGTCCAGTCCTTCGTTGTCAATCTTGACCTGTACGTTATTGTCTGACCAAGGTTTATCCTTTTCCTCATGTAGTTCCGCCGTATAACAGTGGGACGAATAAATTGAAGATATGTCTCATGTAGTACTCTTTGCGACCTGACCTCCTTTGTGTTCGACCTTAGTTCTAACCGCCCTCTTTATAGTTATTGGAGTCTATACGTCTACTATGGTGGGAATACCGTCTTTCACTTCTCCTTGATTTTTCGGAGAACTACTTTCACTTTTCTCCTCTCACTTTTTCAACCGAATTTCGAGTTGTAAGTCTTTTGCTTCTAGTACCGTAGGTCAGGGTAGTAAAGTACCCTTTATCTACCCCTTTGTCACCTTTGTCACAGTCTGAAATAAAAAGATCCGAGGTTTTAGTGACGTCTACCACTGACGTCGGTACTTTAATTTTCTGCGAATGAGGAACCTTCCTTTCAATACTGGTTGGATCTGTCATATAAGTTTTCGTCTCTGTAATGAAACGGCTGATTCCAGACAGATCAGTTCCGATACCAAAAAGGTCACCAGTACATACCTACACTCTCAACCTGACACTTCTTTCGACTCGCGGCTTCTTAACTACGAAAACTTGACACCACAACCTCTTCTGAGGACTCTCACGGAACCTGACGTACCTCTAGGTTGGTCAGGTAAGACTTCCTCTAGTCGGGACCCTAAAGAAACCTTCCTTACTATGACTTTGAGGTCATGAAACCGGTGGAGTACACTTCTCAACTGAGTAACCTTTTCTGAAACTACGACCCTCCCTAACCCCCGTCCTCCTCTTCCCCTACTGTCTCCTACTCTACCGACCTACCGTAGTGCCTGAGCTACTTACACTTAGACTCACTTGAGGTCCTCAACCACTACCTGTCCCTCCGGACCGTACGACGCTAAGTACCCCAACGTTTCTCAGTCTGTGTTGACTCACTGACTTGACTTGACTTGACTAATATTCGTTCGCCGAGAATCAACTCCGAATAAACAATTATGTTAGACTCTATAGAAAATTCGTTATTGGAAATCAACTCTTGTAAATTATCATGCTAACAATGTGGACGAGACGACAAATAGAAGTGACTATAAAAAGATCAAACGATGAGACAGAAGGTTTCGTAGTAAAAGTTATCGAATAAATAATTATATAGGTCGTTTATGAAAGACTCACACATTATACATGGTAAGTCCGTTATCCTTGGTAAGTCCGTTGAACCCTATGTTATCATTCGTTTCCAGAACGTGTGGTGACATTATAATGTCGTTATCTCTCTTATTTTAGATGAAGTAAGAGATGACTTTCCTAACCAAGGTTAAACAAATATTATGTATTACAGAACCAGGTATGAACCCTAAAAAGGAGTTCCCTTTTTTTACACGACTCTGATCCCATGACTCTGAACTTCTGTGACTTAGTAAACAGTCGTACTAATGATTTATTATCTCACCTTAAATATAAACCCAGAAAGACCTAGAATTTTAAAATATATGGTGCATTGTATTTCCTTTAGAAACCTTGTAAAGATTTATTTTGTGTGATTCTGTGTCCTTTCACTGTCTTCACGGTCTTTCTTGTTTCTCATGAAAGTCCATGTGAATGATCATGTGTAATCACATGATCACATGATCATGTTTCACAGGATCATATATAATGATCACTGTCTTTCACTGTCTTCACGGTCTTTCTTGGTTCTCATGCAAGTCCATGTGAATGTTTCTTGTTTCACATGAAAGTCTAGTCAGTTTTCAAAAGTTTTGTCTTATACGTCCCCCTTCTTTTAGTCTTGTGGACCGGCATTCAAAAACCTTATAAGTAAAAAAAGGTTCTGGTTCCTTGGTCATGATTTGTATAACCGGGGAAAAGAGGGGTGTTTTTGGTCCTTTATACATGATTTATTTAACAAGTAACAAAAGGATTACGTAAGTTGACGGAGATTAGATTGTCCGATCCGAGATTAATAATAATAGTATTAAAAAAATTCGGAGTAAATGTAATATTTTCTTACATTAAGAACCCTCGACCACTATTTATGTATTAAAGTCCGGAGTAGGTTCCGGATAACTTAGTCAGTCGCATGAACTGGACACTTGTTGTATCCTCACTCCCTGTGGGTTGGAAGTGTGTCAAGTGCACATGGGGTAGCAGTTGAGAGGTAATGACTCTAAGGAGGTCTCGTGTCAAGACGTAGGAGTCTAAGTTCGTTGGTCTGACACATCATGGCGTCACAAATGATGACTGTTTTTAAGAGTACATTCATTCACATGGGAGCTTCAAGTTTGTGTACGACAAGTCCGGATTGACATAAAATTATAAAATAGGATTTACTAAGTGTACGTGCAATTTCAAATTCTTCGGACACACTTTACTTTTATAGAGGACGGTATAATTAGTTGTTCTTTACAGTGTCGGTAGCCGCTAAAGACCGGAGGTTTTCACTTTTTCTCGAGGGGTTTGACTCTAGGTCGTCTACGACGGTAGGGGGGAGGGGGTTGCACTGACGACTCCTCGACCCCCTTACGTTCTTCGTTCCGCTTGTCCTTTGTCCTGACCGGGGTCTTCCGACTCCACGTATACTTCCCTACTTAAGTGACTCGGGTCTCCGAACGGAGAAGGGTATGTGTCTTACGATTTAAGGAATTAAACTATGGACTAGAAACTACAAGTCTGACGGCAGACAGAAACAACGTTTGAACATATATCGGACTGAGGACGGAGGAACCTCGTCAAAAGAGTCTCGAAGACTCTCCGACAGAGGGTCCGAACCTCAGGATTTGTAAAGGTGGTGTATTTTATTGAGAGAAAGCCTAACACTGACATAAAAAACCAGCTGTGGACAATATTATTTTGATCTCGGAGACTGGATGAAGCTCCCAGGGAGCCCAGGAGAAACAAGGTTATAAGAAGGATACACACATAATTCAACGAAGTCACCACAGGTTGAGGTACACTAAGATATCTGACATCGGAAGGTCCAAGGAGACAAGTACCCTAAGAGGTCCGTTCTTATAACCTTACCCAACGGTACGGGAAGAGGTCTCCTAGACGGACTGAGTCCTTAGTTTGGACACAGAGAATGTAGAGGACGAAACCGTCCGCCCAAGAATCGGTGATCGTGGTGGACCCTTCGAGTAAGAAGGGTAGGTAAGTTGGTTTTGTTGTAGTGTTATCTGTTACTTCTTCGTCCATCCTTTTAGTCCGTTAGAATTAAATGTCTGAATTCTCTTCTTTGAATCCTTCCCCTTACAAACCCCCTTCCTACCCCCTTCCCTATCCGTCCCTCAAACACTATTTGTACATCTGACGATATAAAATTTACCTATTGGTTGTTCCTGGATGGTATGTATCGTGTCCCTTGAGACGAGTCGCAATCTCCGTCAGATATACCCTCCTCGAAAACTTGACACCACAACCTCTTCTGAGAACTCTCAGGGAACCTGACGTTCTAGTTTGGTCAGTTAGGATTTCTTTTAGTCAGGACTTATAAGTAACCTTCCTGACTACGACTTCGACTTCAAGGTTATGAAACCGGTGGACTACACTTCTTGACTGAGTGACCTTTTCTGGGACTACGATCCTTTCTAACTTCCGTCCTCCTCTTCCCCCTCTGTCTCCTACTCTACCAACCTACCGTAGTGACTGAGTTACCTGTACGCAAACTTGTTCAAGGTCCTCAACCACTACCCGTCCTTTCGGACCACACGACGTCAGGTACCCCAGGGTTTCTCAGTCTGTACTGCCTCGCTGACTTGACTAACTGACTATACCCTCTCCTCAAACCTCCTCTTACCTATGTACATATACATACCGATTCAGGGAAACGACAGGTGGACTTTGATAGTATTATAACGATTAACCGATATACGGTTATATTTTATTTTTCAAATTTTTTTCTTTTTCTTTTAGTCTGACAGAAGATAATTCGGTCTAAAATTCCCTAGATATTTTTACGTTTTGTTACAGTGAGAAGAGTGAAAAAAGAAACACCTTTTCAACGAAAAACATTTTTACAATAAATACAATTGTGCATTACTCGATAAAATACACTTGATTTATAAACATTTTAAAGTGTAAAAGCTTAAAACGTGCGAACAGATTATGGATCATAAAGACTTGACTAAAAAAAAAATTCCATATTGAATGCAACTAAAAGTGACTTTAGTACCAAGACAGTGATGAAGACATTTGATTAGACTTTCCTACACTTTTCACTTCAGCGAGTCAGCACAGGTTGAGAAACGCTGGGGAACCTGTGGTCCGAGGGGGCAGGTACCCTGAAAGATCCGTTCTCATGACCTCACCCAACGGTGAAGGAAGAGGTCCCTTGAAGGGGTTGGTCCCCAGCTTGGGTCCAGAGGGTGTAACATCTGTCTGCGAAAGGCAGACTCGGTGGTGAACTAGAATCGGTTTTCCGGTTCTTCGTTACGAGTCTTTTCACGAGGGGAAAATAGTAGTCACATTGAGGAATTAGGGGAAGGTTGGATTAAGGGAATAGAACGATACTTTTATTCCACATTAAAACACTGACTTCTGAAGGTTTCTTACTTCTGTTACCCTGTAAAATAAGAGTTTTAACACTGTATAATGAACGTCGATGTCTAAGCTATAGTCTACACTCTTATTTCTAAAAACCATGTAATTTTATAAAGGGTCAAAACATCTATAGACAACTGTAGTTACAGGTATCTATTGTGACTCCATTTGTTTTCTAGAAACTCCGGGAGAGTAAAAGTGTCGTCCGAAACGTCTACCGAGTCACCATTTCTTAGACGGACGGTTCGTCCTCTAGACCCAAGTTAGGGACCCACCCCTTTTACGGGATTTCTACTTTTACCGTTGGGTGGGGTCATAACATCGGTCTCTTTAGGGTACCTGTCCCCTCGGGTCGTCCGATCAGGGACCCCAGTGTTTCTCAGACTGTCTGAATCGCTGATTTGTTGTTTCAAATTTTAGGTTTTGAAACTCGTAGTGACAGAATACTTCAAACCCCCTCTCGAATCTTTTCATACACATAGCTTTTCATTTCAGTGAGGAGGTACTTCGGAAGGGTCGGGAGGGGTCCTCGTCGTCCTTCAAACAAAGGTAAGGGTGTCGTAGAACACAAACACACGTCAGGGTAGACTAAGAGACGGTGGGGTACCTGACATCGGGTGGAGAGGACGTAACCGTCCGCCCTAAAAAGTGGTGACGCGGTAATACGGCGGTATTCAACTAAATAAGTAGCACAGTGAAAAAAATGTATCCCTTACTTATTCATTTGTTCACGAAGGTCAAATAAATAGGTTACTGACATAAACTCCACAGTCGGCCATGACCTTCGAAAACCAGTGAATCTTTGAAAGAGGTAATTAAGGGTACGTAAATTGAATGATTTCCTAAACAATTCAGAATACAATTAAAGGAATAGATTGCGCCGGTAGTGGTCCAGAAAAGGACAGGACCCCACAGAAGAGATCCGGTCGTAGCGACGTACACGAAAGAAAAGATCTCTAGACCCTCCGTCACTTTCAGGGGGAGTGTTCAAGTGTTCAACCGACACGGAAGACCGTGTCTAGATTAACCTGGTCTCCAGCACGGAGATTGAGAACGGTTGACACTGGCTCCCACGTAGCTGCGAAGCATTCTTGACATCCTTTGCGTCTGAGTGTCACGGGCAACGCCGGGAGCCTAAGTCTGCCCGATCTGACCTCGGTGTCCTCATAACCCCCTAGGGGGGCGCGGAGGGAGGCAGAAACCGACACGAGGGAAACTCCAACGATCCGGCCGCGGGCGGGACGATTGGCGACACCCAGGGTGGTCCAAGACCCTCAGGTCCCCGTTCCAGGTCGGAGAAGAGGGTGGGTGAAAGCAGGGGTGTCGAGTCGGTGTCGGGGACCACCGCTCTGGCGACCGGGGCTCTCGCGCCGGCGGCCCAAAGGTCAGGGGTCCTCACCACACGCCCAGCAGCGGGCCGGGACGTCGGGGCCCCGGCTTGATCGACCTCGAGTCGGCCGTGAGTGGAGCTCCGGCCGCCGTCCGTGCCACGTCGCGCCGGTGGGGTGTCCGCGTCCCAGGGCGCCTCCTCCGCGCACCGGTACCGACCCTGTCGCTCCCGACGGCCTCCCCGTTGCCTGTGCAGAGGAGCCCTGAGTCTCGCGCGTCCCGGTCCCGGCCGGGTCCCCTGATAGGGACTTGGAAGGGGGCCCCGTCAGGGCGGGCTTTTCGCAGCGCGTCGGAGGGACCATGGCCGTGGGACTCGCACGAGGCCTCGCCACAGACGCTAGAGGGTAGGGGTCACGGACGCCACCACTCAGGTCGTCGCAACCCTGTGCGGAGGGCGGGGCGGGGACCTTAGAATGGTTTCCTTTCTGAGGTTCGGCCTTTAACAATGAAGAAGGACGCCGCAGCACACAGATTCGTCAATAGTCACAAGACTTGGCGAAACTCCTTGGCCACATTCAAGACCTCGGAGTCCTTATGTGGGTTTGTGTTTGAGTGTTTGAATGCACCTCATGGAAAAGAAAAGGAAAAATTCTAAAAAAAGGGAATGATAATAATAAAAAATTAACTTCATCAACTAAATGTCATAATCACAGTCCACGTGTTGCACGGACGCACGATTCAGCGAAGTCAGGACAGACTGGGAAACGCTGTGATAAGAGGTCCGTTCTTATGACCGCACCCAACAGGAGGTCCGATCATGTGTTGTATGGTCAAGTTTTAAACACATGGAATATAAGGTAAAAATTTTGTAAAATAAACCCATATCAACTAAATGTTCCAACACAAAGACGACGTGTCGTTTCACTTAATTAATATGTATATGTACATAGGTGAGCAAATCTTTAAGAAAAGAGTATATCCAGTAATGTCTCATCTCAAGGTCCACCATATATCACCCGGAATAATCAATAGCTAAAATAAATAAAAAACAAAAGGTTTTGAGTGGGTAAAATATATATCATAACACAGACACAGTTGTAGTTAGAGGGTTAAATAGGAAGGGAAGGGAAATAAGAGACCATTCAAACAAAAGATGTAGACACTCAGATAAAGGGAAAACATTCTTTCAAGAAGTAAACATAGTAAAACCATGAGGTGTATATTTGTTATTAGTACCATAAACAGAAAGAGACAGACTAAAGTGAATCGTACTATTAGAGGTCCACGTAGGTACAACGACGTTTACCGTAGTAAAGTAAGAAAATACCAACTTATTAGAAGGTAACATATACACACGGTGTAGAAGTTACGGGGGAGGAGACACCTACCTATAAATCCAGTAAAGGTATCGCACCGATAACACTGATTACGGAGTTACTTGTAACCCCACGTACATAAGAAAACGTAATACGAAAAGAGACTACATGCGGGTCCTCTTCTTAACGACCTAGTATACCATCAAGATAAAAAATCAAAAAATTCCTTGGAGGTATGACAAGGTACTTCAAACAAAAGATTGTAACGTCTGACTAAATGAAGTGTAGTCAAGTCAAGTCAAGTTTGCGAGTCAACACATCAACACAGGTTGAGAAACGTTGGGGTACTTAGTGTCGTAAGGTCCGAAGGGACAAGTAGTAGTTGAGGATCTCAAGTGAGTTTGAGTACAGGTAGCTCAGCCACTACGGTAGGTCGGTAGAGTAGGAGACAGTAGGGGAAGAAGAGGACGGAGGTTAGGGAGGGTCGTAGCCTCAGAAAAGGTTACTTAGTTGAGAAGGGTACTCCACCGGTTTCATAACCTCAAAGTCGGAGTCGTAGTCAGGAAGGTTACTTGTGGGTCCTGACTAGAGGAAATCCTACCTGTCAAACCTAGAGGAACTTCAGGTTCCCTGAGAGTTCTCAGAAGAGGTTGTGGTGTCAAGTTTTCGTAGTTAAGAAACCGCGAGTCGAAAGAAGTGTCAGGTTGAGAGTGTAGGTATGTACTGGTGTTCTTTTTGGTATCGGAACTGATCTACCTGGAAACAACCGTTTCATTATAGAGACGAAAAGAAATACGATAGATCCAACCAACATTGAAGGGAAGGTTCCTCATTCGCGGAAAATTAAAGTACCGACGTTAGTGGTAGACGTCACTAAAATCTCGGGGGGTTTTATTTCAGACTGTGACAAAGGTGACAAAGGGGTAGATAAAGGGTACTTCACTACCCTGGTATGTGTACCTGTAGTGGTCTACCAGTTGTGACTTTAGTCCAACTAATATAAGAAACGTCGGTTTCTACCTCTTCGAGATATGTCAGTCGTTTTTGTTCTGGTCCTCGACTGACACCGAATCTATTACTTGAGAAATAACGGTTTAAGTCTGAATTTCACTTCTTTCATCCCTTTTGGTGATCTGATAAGTTCATACTGGATTTAGTTTAGTGAATACTAATATGTCACCTTCACCCTTTATCTAAATTCCCTCATCTAGACTATCTATCTCACGGACCACTTGATACCTACCTCCAAGCACTGTAACATGTCCTCTGTCCCTAGTTCTGGTAGGGGTACCTTTTCTTTACGTTTTTTCGTTTTACCGACAGACCCCTCCGGAATGTTTATCGACACTTTTCTTCTCTTCGCTTTTGGTCTCCTCTTTTCCTTTCTATATGTGTAGACTTACGTCTCAAGGTTTCTTATCGTTCCTCTCTATTCTTTCTGAAGGAGTCGATAGTTACGTTTCTTTGTCTCCTTTTGTTGTCTTACCCTTTCTGATCTCTAGAGAAGTTCTTTTAATATCTCTATGGTTCCCTTGTAAAGTACGTTTCTACCCGAGCTATTTCCTGTCTTTACCATACCTGGATTGTCTTCGTCTTCCATAATTCTCCACCGTTTTTATGTGTCTTCTTGACATGTTTTTTCTTGAAGTGCTGGTTCTATTAGTGTTACCACACTAGTGAGTGGATCTTGGTCTGTAGGACCTTACACTTCAGTTCACCCGGAATCTTTCGTAGTGATACTTGTTTCGATCACCTCCACTACCTTAAGGTCAACTCGATAAAGTTTAGGACTTTCTANTCCATAATTCTTCTCCACCGTTTTTATGTGTCTTCTTGACATGTTTTTTCTTGAAGTGCTGGTTCTATTAGTGTTACCACACTAGTGAGTGGATCTTGGTCTGTAGGACCTTACACTTCAGTTCACCCGGAATCTTTCGTAGTGATACTTGTTTCGATCACCTCCACTACCTTAAGGTCAACTCGATAAAGTTTAGGACTTTCTACTACGACACTTTCACGACGTGAGTTATACGGTGATTCAAACCTTTTGAGTCGTCTCCGGTGTCCTGACCTTTTCCAGTCAAAAGTAAGGTTAGGGTTTCTTTCCGTTACAGTTTCTTACGAGTTTAATGACGTGTGAACGTAAATAGAGTGTACGATCATTTCATTACGAGTTTTAAGAGGTTCGGTCCGAAGTCGTCATGCACTTGGCACTTGAAGGACTACAAGTTCGACCAAAATCTTTTCCGTCTCCTTGGTCTCTAGTTTAACGGTTGTAGGTGACCTAGTACCTTTTTCGTTCTCTCAAGGTCTTTTTGTAGATAAAGACGAATTTCTGATACGGTTTCGGAAACTGACACACCTAGTGTTATTTGACACCTTTTAAGACTTTCTCTACCCTTATGGTCTGGTGGATTGGACGGAGAACTCTTTGGACATACGGTCAATCCTCCGGTGTCAATCTTGACCTGTACCTTATTGTCTGACCAAGGTTTATCCTTTTCCTCATACAGTTCCGACATATAACAGTGGGACGAATAAATTGACTATACGTCTCTTGTAGTACTGTTTGCGACCTTCTTCGTGTTCGACCTTAGTTCTAACCACCCTCTTTATAGTTATTGGAGTCTATACGTCTACTGTGGTGGGAATACCGTCTTTCACTTCTCCTTGATTTTTCGGAGAACTACTTTCACTTTCTCCTCTCACTTTTTCAACCGAATTTCGAGTTGTAAGTCTTTTGATTCTAGTACCGTAGACCAGGGTAGTGAAGAACCGTTTCTCTACCGCTTTGTCACAGTCTGAAATAAAAAAACCCGAGGTTTTAGTGACGTCTACCACTAACGTCGGTACTTTAATTTTCTGTGAATGAGAAACCTTCCTTTCAATACTGGTTGGATCTATCGTATAAGTTTTCGTCTCTGTAATGAAACGGTTGTTTCCAGACAGATCAGTTCCGATACCAAAAAGGACACCAGTACATACTTACACTCTCAACCTGACACTTCTTTCGACTCGTGGCTTCTTAATTACGAAAACTTGACACCACAACTTCTTCTGAGAAGTCTCAGGGAACCTGACGTTCCTCTAGGTTGGTCAGGTAAGATTTCCTCTAGTCAGGACCCACGAGAAACCCTCCTTACTACGATTTCGACTTTGAGGTCATGAAACCGGTGGAGTACCCTTCTCAACTAAGTAACCTTTTCTGAGACTACAACCCTCCCTAACCTCCGTCCTCTTCTTCCCCTACTGTCTCCTACTCTGCCGACCTACCGTAGTGACTGAACTACCTGTACTCAGACTCACTTGAGGTCCTCAACCACTACCCGTCCCTCCGGACCGTACGACACTAAGTACCCCAGCGTTTCTCAGTCTGTGCTGACTTGACTTGACTTACTAAAACGAAACACTGAAGGGACCACCGAGTCTACCATTTTCACCGGATGTTACACCCTCTGAGTCCAAGCTAGAGACCCAGCCCTTCTAGGGGACCTCTTCCTTTACCGTTGAGTGAGGTCATGAGAACGGACCTTTTAGGGTACCTGCCTCTTTGGACCATCCGATGTTAGGTACCCCAGTGTTTCTCAGTCTGTGCTGACTCGCTCAAGTGAAAGACGAAACACCTGGAAAACAAGATGTTACATAACATTTAAAACATTGGGTCTCTGACTACAGGAAGAGGGTATAACTGTCGACTTCTTGATCCCATGTCATGTATAGCTATTTCCTACGAGCAGTACGTTTAATTCTTGTAGTTTTCCCTCTTTGCTTCTTCCTTTGACTCCCTAGACCTGAGGTAGAATCCGGACTGGATGTATTCGACGTACGTACTAGTGGGAGGGTCACCTGACACTTGAAACACGAGTCACAGATACCTTTGCTGTATGGTTACTTTCTTGTCTGGGGGAGACCTGTTTTCTCAAAGTCCTGGACATGGATCTGAATAGGTGACAGATTCCGTTTTGTGCGATTAATGGGGACAGTGGCCTGTCCCAGTATGTAAAACAACACGAAAAGCCTCCCACTGGAACCCGGATAACTATTTACTGGTTAACAAATTGATAAATTCGAGTACTGTCTTCAATACCCAAATAACACTAACATAGAGAGGGAGAAACAAACCCGTTCAAAGTTCCTTAAACCCCTCCACCCAAACACGTTCATGTGAATCCCATATATTCCAAAAGTGTCTTTGACCAACCCCAGGAGTCGATTCTCCTCTGAGACGGAACCCGGGCGGTCATATTATGTGACGTGAACTGTCAGACATGACGGGAAGACTCACTCAAACAAAAGACCACACACACCGATGTTGTCACCTTCAAGTGAACGGGTGGTAGAACCTGGGTAAACCAAATACAGAACAGGATATAGTAAGAAAATTTCAGATACGGGACAGGGGAAGAGAGGACACAGTCATACCTCGTTACTCTGGGAGGAGATGTACCAGAACGACTCAGAGACTGTCACTTCTATTATTATTTTGTGATAAAGTCACACTGAATTACCAGACTCTTATTGATGTCGTCGTGGTGAACAAATTAGTCTTATAGACTACTACTCCAATCCACTTCCATTCTATTCCATTCCACTTCAGCGAGTCAGCACAGGCTGAGAAACGCTGGGGTACCTGACATTTGATGATCCGAAGAGACAGGTACCCTAAGAGGTCCGTTCTTATGACCTCACCTAACGGTAAAGGAAGAGGTCCCTTAGAAGGGCTGGGTCCCTAGCTTGGGCCCAGAGGGCCTCCTACTCCAGGTCCTAAGATACAACAATTGTACATAGTACAGAGGGTCCCGAAGGGACCACCGAGTCTACCATTTCTTAGACGGACGTTCCGTTCTCTGGACCCAAGTTAGGGACTCAACCTTTCTGGGGACCTCTTCCCTTATCGATGGGTGAGGTCATAAGACCGAACCCCTTAAGGTACCTGTCTCCTTGGACCGTCTGATGTCAGATACCCCAGTGTTTCTCAGTCTGTGCTGACTCGCTGAAAGTGAGTGAGTGAGTGAGTAGTACAGAGGTGTCCACTAAAAATTTTAATTCAAGTCAAGTCAAGTCAAGTGAACGAGCCAGTACAGGCTGAGAAACGCTGGGGTACTTAACGTCATGCGGTCCGGAGGGACAGGTAGTGGTTGTGGGTCTCAAGTGCGTTTGAGTATAGGTAACTCAACTACTACGGTAGGTCGGTAGAGTAGGAGACAACGAGGGAAGAGGAGGACGGGGGTTAGGGAGGGTCGTAGTCTCAGAAAAGGTTACTCAGTGAGAACCGTACTCCACCGGTTTTATGCCCTCAAAGTCGAAATCGTAGTAAGAAAGGTTTCTTGTGGGTCCTGACTAGAGAGAATCTTACCTGACCAACCTAGAGGGACGTCAGGTTCCCTGAGAGTTCTCAAAAGAGGTCGTGGTGTCAAGCTTCCTTAGTCAAGAAACCACGAGTCGGAAAAAATAACAGGAGAGTGTACTGATGACATTTTTGGTATCGAAACTGATATACCTTGAAACATCCACTTCATTACAGACACGAAAAATAAAATAAAATAAATTTAATTAATTAATTAAAATTAACCTCTGATTAATGTAATGTTGTAACATCAGCAAAAACGGTATGTAACTGTACTTAGTCGGTACCCACATGGACCAAGGGGTAGGACTTGAGGGGAGGGTGTAGGGAGGGGTAGGGTAGGGAGTCGTAGTAGGGTCACGTGGTCGGGACTCGTGGGACAGAGTACGTAGTTTAGACCTGATCTTTAGATAAAGTATATACTATTATATGTACAAAGTTACGATAAGAGAATTTAGTAGGGTGGGAGCGGAAGAGGGTGTCTCAGGTTTTCAGACAAGAAATATAGACAGAGAAAACAACAGAGGGTATATCCCAGTAGCAATGGTAGAAAGACTTAAGGTATATATACGTATTTATATGACATAACCACAAAAAGAAAGACTGAATGATGTGAGACTTATTATCCGAGGTCAAAGTAGGTGAAATAATCTTGACTAAGTTTACGTAAGAAAAATTATCGACTCATTATAAGGTAACACATATACATGGTGATGAAAGAATAGGTAAGTAGACGGTCACCTGTTGATCCAACGAAGGTACAGGACCGATAGCATTTGTCAAGACACTACTTGTAACCCCATGTAAATAGAGAAAGTTAAGACCAAAGGAGCCACACATACAGGTCTTCACCCTAACGACCCAGTATACCCTCAAGATAAAGGTCAACAAATTCCTTAGAGGTGTGACAAGAGGTATCACCGACATGATCAAACGTAAGGGTGGTTGTCACATCCTTCCAAGGGAAAAGAGACGTGGGAGAGGTCGTAAATAACAAACATCTGAAAAACTATCGTCGGTAAGACTGGCCTCACTCTACCATGGAGTAACACCAAAACTAAACGTAAAGACTTCCGTTACCGTGGGGTTAGGTCATGAGAGTGGACCTTTTAGGGTACCTGTCTCCTAGGACCACCCGACGTCAGGAACCCCAGCGATTCTCAGTCTGTACTGACTCGCTGAAGTGAAAGTGAAAAGTGAAAGTACGTAACCTCTTCCTTTACCGTTGGGTGAGGTCACAAGAACGGACCTCTTAGGGTCCCTACCCCGTCGGACCACCCGACGACAGATACCCCAGCGTGTCTCAACCTGTGCTGACTTCGCTGAATCGTCGTCGTCGTCGTTGTCTATTAGTAACTACAACTTGAAGAAAAGTACACAATCGGTACACATACAGAAGAAACCTCTTTACAGACAAATCAAGAAACCGGGTGAAAAACTAACCCAGCAAATAAAAGACCTTATCTCGACATCCTTAACGAACATGTAAAAACTCTAATTAAGAAACAGTCAACGAAACAAACGATTTAAAAGACGGTAAGACTTTCAACAGAAAAGTGGAGAGAATATCAAAGGAAGTAACACGTTTTCGAAAATTCAAATTAATCCAAGGTAAACAAATAAAAACGAAAATAAAGGTAATGAGACCCTCCACCTAGTATCTCCTAGGACGATACTAAATACAGTCTCTCACTAAACGGATACAAAAGGAGATCCTCAAAATATCAAATACCAGAATACAAATCTAGAAATTAGGTAAAACTCAAATAAAAACACATATCACAATCTTTCACAAGATCAAGGTAAGAGAATGTTCATCAACTGGTCAAAAGGGTCGTGGTGAACAATTTGTCTAACAGAAAAGAGGTAACATATAAAAACGGAGGAAACAGTTTGTATTCCACAGGTATCCACACACCTAAATAGAGACCCGAAATTTATAAAACAAGGTAACTAGATATAAAGACAGAAACACGGTCATGGTATGACGGAACTACTGACATCGAAACATCACATCAGACTTCAGTCCGTCCTACTAAGGAGGTCAAGGTAAGAAGAAAGAGTTCTAACGAAACCGATAAACCCCAAAAGACATAAAGGTATGTTTAACACCTTAATAAACAAGGTCAAGAGACTTTTTATGGCAACCATCGAACTATCCCTAACGTAACTTAGATATCAACGAAACCCATCATATGAGTAAAAGTGATATAACTAAGAAGACTAGGTACTTGTACCATAAAAAGAGGTAGATTAATACAGTAGAAACTAAAAAAAGTAGTCACAAAATATCAAAAGATATATATCCAGAAAACAAAGGAATCCATCTAAATAAGGATTCATAAAATAAGAAAAGAAACGTCACCACTTACCTTAACAAAGGAATTAAAGAGAAAGACAAAAGAGTAACAATCACATATCCTTACGTTCCCTAAAGAAACACAATTAAAATATAGGACGTTGAATAAGTAACTAATCGAGATCATTAAAAGACCACCTCAGAAATCCCAAAAGATACATCTCCTAGTACACTAGACGCTTGTCACTCTCCAAAACGACGAAGAAAAGGTTAAACCTAAGGAAAATAAAAGAAAAAGAAGAGACTAACGACATCGATTTTGAAGGTTTTGATACAACTTATCATCACCACTCTCACCCGTGGGAACAGAAGAAGGACTGAAATCCCCTTTACGAAAGTTAAAAAGTGGTAACTCCTATTACAAACGACACCCAGTACATACCTACACTCTCAACCTGACACTTCTTTCGACTCGTGACTTCTTAACTACGAAAACTTGACACCATAACCTCTTCTGAGAACTCTCAGGGAACCTGACGTTCCTCTAGGTTGGTCAGGTAAGATTTCCTCTAGTCAGGACCCACAAGAAACCTTCCTGACTACGACTTCGACTTTGAGGTTATGAAACCGGTGAAGTACACTTCTCAACTGAGTAACCTTTTCTAAGACTATGACCCTCCCTAACCCCCGTCCTCCTCTTCCCCTGCTGTCTCCTACTATACCGACCTACCGTAGTGGCTGTACTACCTACACTCAAACTCACTTAAGACCCTCAACCACTACCTGTCCCCCGGACTGTATGACACTAAGTACCCCAGTGTTTCTCAGCCTGTGCTGCCTCGCTGACTTGACTTGATTTGACTTCACGCCCAAATAGTATATACCGAAAATAATACAACTCCATACAAGAAAGATACGGACGAAAGACCTCCCAAAAATAGTATTTACCTACAACTTAAAACAGTCTCCGAAAGAGATGTAGATAACTCTATTAGTATACCAAAAATAGAAAGTTAAACAATTCCACCACATAGTGTGACTAACTGAACGTTTATAACTTCTTAGGAACGTAGGGACCCTATTTCGGGTGAACCAGTACTACATACTAGAAAAATGATACAACAACCTAAGACAAACGATCTTAAAACAATTCCTAAAAACGTAGATACAAGTAGTCACTATAACCGGACATCAAAAGAAAAAAACACCGTAGAAACAGACTAAAACCATAATCCCACTACCACCGGAGTATCTTACTCAAACCTTCAAATGAAAGGAGACGTTAAAAGACCTTCTCAGACTCATCCTATCCATAATTGAGAGGAAAATTAAAAACCATCTTAAGTCGACACTTCGACAGACCAGGACCCAAAAACAAAGGACCTTCTAAAGACTAATATCCAAGTCAAAGACACGAACACTACCCAGACAATTCTAAAAGACAAAGAAGGACCAAGCCAAAACCTTTCAACATGAAAAGATTCTTAAACAAGTAAAGAAGGTTCAACAGGTAAAATAACCGTATATCAACGACTATCATCAGAGAACACTGAGAAACATAAAGACACAACAGACAACACTAAAGAGGTAAAAGTACAGATTAAAACAACTAAACGAAGAAGAGGGAAAAAAGAACTACTCAGACCGATTATCAAACAGGTAAAATAAATAGAAGACTTTCTTGGTTCAAAATCGAAACAACTAAAAACGACACTAGAGGAAAACAAAACAAACAAACAAACAAAGTAAATAAAGACGGGATTAAAAATACTAAAAAAAGGAAGGTAATTGGGACCCCAAGAAGTAAAGAAGAAAAAGATCAACGAAATCCATATCTCAATTCAATAAATAAACTAAAAACAGAACAAAGAACTCCATTCGAAAATAACGATACTTGGAAGAGGAATCGTGACGAAAATGGTCTCCAAAACCCAACGACACAAAAGTAAAAGTAAGTAAAGATACGTATAAAACTAAAGAAAAAACTAAAGAATACACTAAACAACCAATAAGTCTTCACACAACGAATCGGAGGTGAACAAACATAAAAATTATCAAAAAAAAGGACATCAACTGTAGATTAGAATGACGTAACACTGGTCTTTTTTCCGAACTTTATTAAAATTAAAAAACTTGAATGGTTCCGATCTAAATAGTGGGTCCTACACTAGACAGGACCTCTTACAAGACACACGTGAACTTTTTTTCCACTTTAAGTAACAAAATCCCACTTGACAGGATATCTATAGTTAATCCAAATTGACCAAATAACATAGTAAATTTCAAACACAAAGGAACGATTAAAAGACAAATCAACTAGATAGGTATCCACACTCACCCCATAAGTTCACAGGGTGATAATAACACAATGACAATTAAAGGGGAAAGTATAAACAATCGTAAACGGAATGTATAATATCACGAGGTTACAACCCACGTATATATAAATATTAACAATATAGAAGAAGAACCTAACTAGGAAACTAGTAATACATCACAGGAAGAAACAGAGAAAAGTACCGGAAATAAAGTTTTAGATAAAATAGACTATACTCATAACGATGAAGACGAAAGAAAACCAGAGGTAAACACACTTTATAGAAAAAGGTCAGGAAGTGAAAGTCAGACATACACAGGGAACCAAACTCCACCCAGAAAACATCTGTCGTATATATCCCCAGAATAAAAACATAGGTAAGTCGGTCAGAAACAGAAAATCAACCGTAAGTTAGGTAAATGTAAATTCCATTAAAAACTATTCTTACTAGGGTAACAGTAAATGAAACAACAAAACCCAAGTTCAAATATTTGGAAAAGACACAAAGGACAGATCTCTTCTAGGAAATCGTTAACAACTTCTCGACCAAACCACGACTTAAGAGAGTCGAAAACAAACAGACATTTCGAAAACTAAAGAGGAAGTATAAACTTACTCTAGGAACGACCCATGTCATTAGACCCAACATCCAAAAAGAGAAACTAGTGAAATTCATACAGGACGGTAAGGGAAGACCGGACATCTCAACGATAACTTTCTAGTCGACAAACATACAATAAACAAAAAGGGAACGACGAAAATTATAAACAAGAAACACAAACTAGAAGCAATTGAACTAATTATGCACAGAACCCCACAAAGTGGAACCCAAATAGGACAAACCCTGAGAGACCAAAGAACCTGAACCCACCGATAGAGGACAGAGTAAAATCCCTTCAAAAGTTGATAACAGAGGAGTTCATAAAAGAGTACGGGAAAGAAAAACAGAAGAAGAAGACCCTGAGGATACTAAGCTTACAAACCCACAAGCTTACAAAATTGTAACAGGGTCTTCAGAGACTCCAACAGGAGTAAAGCAAATTAGAAAAAAAAGAAAAAAGGAGAGACAAAGTAAATAAAGGTGGTAAGATAGAAGGTGGAGTGAATAGGATAGAAGACGGAGTCAAGATGACAGACAAAGGAGGTCTCACAAAAACTAGGTCAATAACGTAATAAGTAATAACTTACTGAAAAAAATAAATAAGATCCAGGGACAATTTGTAAAGAACGTAGAAGAGTTTGGAACAGAGGTCTGATAAATAGACATTGAGGTAAAACAAAAGTTCTAAAACTCAGTAAAAATGATAGTAATAAGACTTAAGAAAAAGTCCATCTGAGGAATAGAGGAGAAAACAAACTAAACCACCCGCAAATAGTACAAGGAAATGGACGACTTATAAAGAAACGGAAAAGTAGAACAAATCTAATGACACAAACCCCACCGGAAAGACATACGACCTACAAACACTAAGGAGAAATAACACCTCCAAGGAGGGATACCCACCCAACCTACTCACAGAACAGTTCCAAAGGACCAATCCCTTCGAACGTAACCACAAGACCACCCACCTCGACCTAGAGAAGAGATACTTCACGTTACTTCACAGGTCATTACTCAAAACTCCACAGATACCCAAATCACACTGAAAACCGACGGACATAAAATTACGAGTCCTAATACAAGGACGTAACAACCTCTTAATCGAACCATACAGAACGGGACTTTGCACAACCGAGAACCCACCTCGAACCAAAGTCACATCCATACCTCCGAAAACCTACTCGAGGACAACTAATTACAAGGGACCTCAGTCCTCAAAAGACCACAAGAGTTCAAAACCTAAATTCGGAGAGTAGAGACCGAAAGTCAGAATAAGAATGTCGTCGGAGTTGTGAAGAGGTAGGTATGTCGTGGTTACTATTTTGTAGATCCAACTACCACTTTTCTAAGAGGTGTCACTCCCTGTGGGTCTCTCCAAGTGTCTCAATGCACCTCTTCTCTTCTCCCTCCTCCCTCTACCTCCACTGGTCCTCCTCTTCTCCCCCTCAGTTTTCGTCTCTCTCTTTAGATCGGTCATTAGTAAATGGATTCACAAGAGGTATCGGGTCTTGTGACTTTCTCTAAGTGTCTCAATCCATCTCTTCTCTTCCCCCTCCCTCCTCTATCTCCACTGGACCCCCTCTCTTTCTTTTCAGTTTTCCCCTCTCTCGTTAGTTCGGTCATTGGTGTGAGAATTAATTTTCACCCATGACTTCTAACCTAAGATAACTATTACTTATGGTTTTTCGTTTCTAATTTTTAGATCTCATCTCCAATCTAAGAGTTTTTATGTTATAATTTTTTGTTTCGTTTTAGTATTTTTAATATTTTATATATATATACTTTAAACGAAATTTTTATCCCAGAAAAAAACCGTTCCATTATCCAATATTTTTACTTTTAATTTACTCATTATTTCTTGAATTTTTATTTTTTTAATTTAATTTTTACTATTATCATTTTATATAGATCCATAAAGAGACCTCGACAACTCCTGTCACACCCCAGTCAAGTCAAAGTCTATCAAGGAACAAGGTCGAATATGAAGAGTTCTAGATATCCGGGGAAGGATCCATCAGTCACGATTGATGTCCCAAAATTGGACAACGTGAACAGTGAACGTCTCGTCAGGGGAGAAGAAACAAATAAAACCGAAGGCGACAAACGTCCAGAGAAGTTACAGATTAAAGGTGGGACTGTGTTCCCCCACTTCCACCAGTGAATAAATCCGAGTGAACAAGTCGACACGACAGCCGGTCGCCGACCCCCCCACCTCCGTCACCCCCTCCTTGTAAAGTTTGTTTACAGTGACCGTACACACCCCTCACGAACGTCACAGACCCGGTGTGACCCACACGGGATCGAGTGTACACACGAAAGGGTCAGACGTGACGAGTCCGAGGTCCAACGACACGTCTCCTTGAGAGATTTCGTCCGGGACTCAACACACATGAGGGGTCCAGATTTGACGAGTCCAAGTCCAAGAGGCCATGAGGTGTTTCCGTGTCTGAGCCAACCCAGACGCAAAACACGGAAAGACTCCAGGCTCCTCGAGTCCGCTGGTCCACGAACCGTTCACGTAAGAGGGTCCACACACCACACAGAATGGTGGAGGGGCCAGGGCCGGTGAGTCAAAGGACCCACGTTTCGCTCTCGTAGTAGAGTCCACACGGTACACAGAGGAGACCCCTCGACTAGAGACTGACGCTGGAAGGACCGCGTACAGTTGGTAGGTCCTAGGGTCCTTCTGGACCAGTCGTTGACCACTGAACCAGCGTCAAACCATCTCCTACGGTAGAGACCCCGGTTCAAACAGTCAAACAAGGAGCGGAAGGTCGAGACCGACGGCGGGCGAACGGAGAGACGGAGACTGTCCCCCTCCCCGGCCAGGCGTCGACCGATCGAGAGGAGATCATAAGTGAGTCAGAAACAAGACACTCGTCCGGACCGTCACGGAAGTCAAGTCAAGTCAAGTCAGCGAGTCAGCACAGGCTGAGAAACACTGGGGTACTTAACGTCGTACGGTCCAGAGGGACAGGTAGTGGTTGTCACGGAATCTCGAAAAGAGTCCTTTCGAGAGAGAGAGAGAGAGAGAAAAAAAAAAAGAGAGAGACCGATAGGGTGTCAAACCCAACGATAGAGTGTAATCGAGAGAGTCTAACAGGAATCCCGTAAGTCCGGGTCAGGGATTCGTACGTCGGGCACGGAGGGACAAGTCGGGGACGAACGACGACCTCCTACACTCGTTACAGACCCGATGAAGAGGTGACCCTCAACACCAATCCACACATTAGACACCCAAAAAACAAAAAAGAGGGTCAATACAACGGGAGACTCTAAGGTTTAGAGTCTCCCAAACTCTAAGGTTTGGGAGGGCGGACACTCTCCCAAAGGACCATAAACCTTTGAAGAGTAGAAAGTGCTGAGGGAGGGGTCCTACCCAGAGACAGGGACTGAGAAAACAGAGAGAAAAATAGAACATATAAAACAGGATGGAGGAAAACTTCCCTTACCCGACGTAAAGACCCACGGACCACAGGAGACGGTCACAAGTCTTCAACAAAACACCTTAAACGAGTCGTAAGTTAACTAGAAAACTACTTAAACACCCCTTCTTTCACTAGAGGAACAGGATAAGGAGGTGGTAGAATCCTGGTGGTGGGCGAGGGGAGTGGGGGTTGGGTCAGAGACGAAAAATTATACGACGAATCCAAAAAGTATCGAAAAGAAGATTCCTCTTTCGTAGAAAATTAAAGTTTTTTAGAAGAAAAGAGTCCTCTCTCATATTATAGGAGCCAAGACAGAACGACGTCGTTTTTACACTTTGCTACCTGGTCATAATGTCAAGCCAATGTCGAGTCAAAATAATTCGTTTCCTATCATGTGGAAACTCTTCACTCCCGTCCGGTCGGGGTTTCCTCTCCGGAATTAGGAAGATCCGGAGGAGGAAAATATGTAACCAGAGGAGGGGCGACCCGGACGGGATACGTTTAACCCGATCGGTTCTTCCCCCTCACATACAAAGTGAACTTCAAGAGTGAGACCAGGTCCCGAAAAGAAGACAAGGTAAAACTACTGGAAAGGGGAAAGAAACAGAAAATCGGTGGTGGTAAAACCTAAGGGAAAAAGAATAAGATTGATGGATCGTAAAGAAGGTGTTCTCTACCCTCCAACTTAAGAAACCCTCATTCCGACAACTTCATAGAGACCGATGAAGGACTACTCGACCCTACCGTTCCCCGTGAATCGGAAGGGGAGAACGATCAGAGTTCGGAGTCTCGGGAATATCACCACAGGCAGATTCCAACTCACTATAAAAGACATCAACCCACATCAAAACATATAGGAACAAGTTTTACCGTTGACAAACACTATGGTACCTGACGTCGTGTGGTCCGGAGGGACAGTAGTGGTTGAGGGCCTCAAATGAGTTTGAGTACAGGTTTCAGGTAACTCAACCACTACGGTAGGCTGGTAGAGTAGGAGACAGCAGGGGAAGAGGAGGACGGGAGTTAGAAAGGTTCGTAGTACCAGAAAAGTTTATTTAGTCGACAAGTGTAGTCCACCGGTTTCATAACCTCAAAGTCGAAGTTGTAGTCAGGAAGGTCACTTGTGGGTCCTGACTAGAGGAAATCCTACCTGACCAAACTATAGAACGTCAGGTTCCCTGAGTGTTCTCAGAAGAGGTTGTGGTGTCAAGTTTTCGTAGTTAAGAAGCCGTGAGACGAAAGAAATATCAGGTCGAGAGTGTAGGTATGGACTGATGACATTTTTGGTATCGGAACTGATCTGTATGGAAACTACTGTTTCCACTACAGAGACGAAAACTTATACGACAGATCCAACCAGTATTGAAAAGAAGGTACCTCATTCGTAGAAAATTAAAGTACCGATGTCAGTGCTAGATATCACTAAGACCTATGGTTTTTTGTATTTCAGACAGTGACAAAGGTAGCAAAGGAGTAGACAAACGGTACTTCACTACCTTGGACTCCGGTACTAGAGTCAAAAAACTTGCAACTTAAAATTTGGTTCTAAAAGTGAAGAGAAAGTGAAAGTAATTCTCCGAGAAATCAAGAAGAAGTGAAAGACGGTGTTCCCACTACAATAGACGTATAGACTCCAATAACTCGTATATATCACCACCGAGAAATCTTAGAAAACCCAGGATTAACTGTGGGGTGTTCACATATAAAACAACCTTAACGGGTTACCAGAACCATATTCTGGTCTCCCAGACTCGGAGATGTAGATCCTTCTCCAGTAACTGTATTTGTTTTCCGGAGGGTATATCATAGAGTATTCCTGATTCTGGTTGGACAAGGAATCCCCGTTGTGCCCACACCTCCTCTCGACAGCCATTCCGGAGGAAGGTTGACTCCCTCCAGAGGACCCAATAGAAAAAATAGTACCTAAAATTCTTAAACAACCGAGCAAGATGAAAAGGACTTCTGACTCCGGAGGTCCGTGTTACCTCCATTATTTATTACGAGTTGAATATACGTCTCATGTAGTACTCTTTACGACCCGACCTATTTCGTGTTCGACCTTAGTTCTAACGGTCCTCTTTATAGTTATTGGAGTCAATACGTCTACTGTGGTGGGAATACCGCCTTTCACTTCTCCTTGATTTTTCGGAGAACTACTTTCACTTTCTCCTCTCACTTTTCCAACCGAATTTCGAGTCGTAAGTCTTTTACTTCTAGTACCGTAGACCAGGGTAGTGAAGAACCATTTATCTACCCCTTTATCACCTTTGTCACAGTCTGAATAAAAAACCCCGAGGTTTTAGTGACATCCACCACTAACGTCGGTACTTTAATTTTCTACGAATGAGGAACCTTCCTTTCAACATCTATCGTATTGGGTGGATCTATCGTATAACTTTTCGTCTCTATAATGAAACGGTTGTTTCCAGGCAGATCAGTTCCGATACTAAAAAGGTCACCAGTACACACCTACACTCTCAACCTGACACTTCTTTCGACTCGTGGCTTCTTAACTACGAAAACTTGACACCACAACCTCTTCTGAGAACTCTCAGGGAACTTGACGTTCCTCTAGGTTGGTCAGGTAAGATTTCCTCTAGTCAGGACCACAAGAAACCTTCCTGACTACGATTTCGACTTTGAGGTTATCAAACCGGTGGAGTACACTTCTCAATTGAGTAACCTTCTCCGGGACTATGACCCTCGCTAACTCCCGTCCTCCTTTTCCCCTGCTGTATCCTACGCTACCAACTTACCGTAGTGTCTGAGTTAACTGTACTCAAACCCACTTGAAGCCCTCAACCACTACCTGTCCCTCCGGACTGTACGACACTAAGTACCCCAGCGTCTCAGTCTGTACTGTGACTTGACTTGACTTACGAAACCTCTGGGAACCCACTGGAATCTTCATTTAATACAGGATAACGGTGAAACATTACTGGACCCGTGTGGTTTAGAACCTTATTGAAGTACCTCGTCAGAAAAATAAAAAAAAAGGAAATGGTGGACGAGTCGGAAGAGTCAGACCCACCCTTTCGTAAGTTAGGTAGGACACCTATATAGATCTATATAGATAGTACTGATTATCCATAAATATGACAACTCTTTGACCGTAGACCCACTTCACGTAGCCGGTCAGGAAAGGACCCATCCAGGGTACGGTAACGTGTCCGACCCGGTAGACCTCAGAAGTTCGAGGAACCCCCAACAAATTAACCGTGCACCCTGTTCTCCTCTGGTGAACGGAATATCAGCAAACCTCCGGACAAGGAGACTTTCTGGAAAGATCATTATAAACCTCCCGGAAGAGGGGATTTACTCACTACTGTACATTCCTTAATTCGTTGAAGGTAAATCTTCCAAGGGTCCGTCTTTTTCCTCAGGGAGGAAAACCTTGGTGGGGTATACTAGAACTTTTGGGAGTAATGGAAACTTTCAGAGTGGAAGTAGTATACTTCCACAAAGACGGTTTAAACAGACACCTTGATTCCACTGTTGGGGAAAATCCAGTAATGAGACATTACGACGAGAGAATCGACGGACTAACCGACGAACCAAGGGAACACGGTGAACGTACGAGGGAAAAACCACAGGAAATGTTACCCTCTGACTTTGGAGTCGCTCGTCTACCTGATGGAGGTTCTCGGATTCCTAAACTAGTGGTATGAACTAACCCCTGGGAACCTTACCGGAGAAAGAAAGGTTCATCGTCGTACACGTACATCGTGGTCTTTCCGTATGAACCTCAGTCACATTTACCGATGAGAAAAAGGAAAAAGGTCGATATTTCGAGCTCAGTCCTGATACTCGAGTCAATTAACGCGACTTCATGGTCACCAGTACATACCTACACTCTCAACCTGACACTTCTTTCAACTCGTGGCTTCTTAACTACGAAAACTTGACACCACAACCTCTTCTGAGAACTCTCAGGGAACCTGACGTTCCTCTAGATTGGTCAGGTAAGACTTAATCTAGTCGGGACCCACAAGAAACCTTCCTGACTACGATTTCGACTTTGAGGTTATGAACCCGGTAGAGTGCACTTCTCAACTGAGTAACCTTTTCTAAGACTACAACCCTCCCTAACCCTTGTCCCCCTTTTTCCCTACTGTCTCCTACTCTACCAACCTACCGTAGTGGTTGAGCTACCTGTACTCAGACTCACTTGAGGTCCTCTACCATTACCTGTCCCTCCGGACCGCACGACGTTAAGTACCCCAGTGTTTTTTAACCTGTTCTGACTCACTGACTTGACTTGACTTGACTTGACTTGACTTGACTACCTTTTCCAAATCGAAGATTACAGAGTTTGACGTATAGATCCAGAACGAAAAGGTAAGTTCCGTTTCGACGAAACAAGTCACATGGTCTAAAGTAGTCCTAATCAGTCTCCTAGAAGACTGTTAGGGAGAACCCCAAAACAGGTCACCAGGTTTCAAAGATCCGTTATTACTTTCCCCTCTCTCGGGAACCCCCATCCGTCCTCCCATCAACCCAATTTTCGGAGTGTTCCCCTATATCAGACCGGACCTAAAACGTAGTAGTGATGAACTATAGACTCCTAGGAAACTAGTCTGTAGGTATACACCGGAGAGGGTAAGTCTTCGACAGAGTGAACCACCGACCATTTTTATCAAACGGGGGTTCTCTCTCAAAATTTCGTAGAAGATAGTCCTGACGTTATCGATGTTCTAAAGTTTTCTAGAGAAAGGTTATTCTCTCATCCTGTGAGTCACTGGTGGTCTTTGACCACCCTTTTATAAACAGGTAGGGTCGTTGTTTCTTCACGAGTCCAAAACATTAACAAAAAGGACATTGTGGACTTTACCATGTCCAAAACCTCCTCTTCCGAGACCTTATCTACCAGTCCTGTCTCATGCATCGGGGACACACTTGGTTCTTTAAGAGTTTGGATGGACGGTGTAGGTCGACGTGGGAACCGAGTTCGGGGTACTACCAATAGACACCGTCCGTCCGACCGACCGACCTCACCCGACAAAGTCATGATAACTCGTTAACACTCCTTTGCGAACCGTGAACTGGAACTCCGAGAACCTAGGGTTCCCATCTCACAACTGGTTACAACTACCGTAAAAATCGGTCGGTAAAATCCCCCGAACAAACGGGTAACAGGTCAGATAGATGTCTAATCCGTAAACGGAACACGGAACAGGAAGTTCCTGAACGACACACGGTATACCGAAGGGACCTCCCGCCGGTCGTAGACCCGTATGGAACAGAGACGAAGAGAGGGAAAGGACCCGGAACCAGAGGGAGAGGATAAGAGACAATATTTTCTATGACCACTGATAGACTGTTAGAGTAGATTTCTCCGTCGTCCAAGGACTATGACATCGACAACATTGAAATAGCACTACAGACTACGTGTAACCCTCTCCTTAAACAGAAAATTTTAGGGGACAGGGAGCAGTCTCAGATTCAGGTTTAATCATTTGAAAACCTCCCGGAGAAAATCGGAAAGGTCTTTCCGTTACCCCAAGAGTAACGCGAAGACTCGATGACGACTCTGACCCGTGTCAGGGTGGTGATTGTCCGGGGGAGGATAATTATCCTCCAGGAGGATATTATCCAGGAGGATAAAGGTACCCACCTGGAGGAATCCCTATTCAGCAAGACTTTGAATAGGATGGATCATGATAAAATTAGACTCTTGGTCCGTAGGAACCCAGTCCGACTTCTAGGGGTCCCTCCGACTCCGTACTGTTGGAGGACCTCTAGCTTAGGGACCCGTCCCGTTTCGTACATCCGGAGGACTCTTAATCCAGGGACCCGTCCGACTCCGTACAGTTGGAGGACTCTGGGGACCTGACCACCGAGGGTCTCGTCCAACTCCGTACTGTTTGAAAGATCCTGGTCTAGGCAACCGTCCAGCTCCGTCCAGCTGGAGGAACCTTGGGGTATGACCTCAACCCGTTGAGGTTCAAGAGGTCGTACTGGTCACGACCCATCCTAATTCCTCAACATTAGAATTGAGTAACGACCAGACAAGGGGTGCCTACCCTTATTTATAGTACTACATTTCGTTAGGTTCGGACACGGGACTCTAACCCTTGGACCACTTAGTCGGTATTTGGAATAAGAGAATGACAAGACTCCTTGCGTTCAGTGACTAAAGTAGGGGAGTCAAGTCAAGTCAAGTTAAGTTAAGTCAGCGAGTCGACACAGGCTGAGAAGTGCTGGGGTACTTAGCGTCGTGTGGTCCGGAGGGACAGGTAGTGGTTGAGGGCCTCAAGTGAGTCTGAGTGCATGTCGATCAGGTACTACGGTAGGTCGGTAGAGTAGGAGACAGCAGAGGAAGAGGAGGATGGGAGTTAGGGAGGGTCGTAGTCCCAGAAAAGGTTACTCAGTTGAGAAGTGTACTCCACCGGTTTCATGACCTCAAAGTCGAAATCGTAGTAAGGAAGGTTTCTTTAGGGTCCCAACTAGAGGAAGTCTTACCTGACCAACCTAGAGGAACGTCAGGTTCCCTGAGAGTTCTCAGAAGAGGTTGTGGTGTCAAGTTTTCGTATTTAAGAAACCGTGAGTCGGAAGAAGTGTCAGGTTAAGAGTGTAAGTATGTACTGGTGACCTTTTTGGTATGGGAACTGATCTACCTGGAATCAGCCGTTTCATTACAGAGACGAAAACTTAGATGATAGATCCAACCAGTATTGAAAAGAAGATTCCTCGTTCGCAGAAAATTAAAGTACCGACGTCAGTGGTAGACGTCACTAAAACCTCGGGTTTTTTTATTTCAGACTGTGACAAAGGTGACAAAGGGGTAGATAAAGGGTACTTAACTACCCCGGCCTACGGTACTAGAAGTAAAAGACTTACAACTCGAAATTCGTTTGAAAAAGTGAGAGGAGAAAGTGAAAGTAGTTCTCCGAAAAATCGAGGAGAAGTGAAAGACGGTATTCCCACCACAGTAGACGTATAGACTCCAATAACAATAAAGAGGGCCGTTAGAACTAAGGTCGAAGACAAAGAAGGTCAGGTCACAAAGAGTACTACATGAGACGTATCTTCAATTTGTTCGTCCCACTGTTATTTGTCGGAACTGCATGAGGAAAAGGATAAACCTTGGTCAGACAACAAGGTACAGGTCAGGATTGACAAAGAAGGACTGGACGTATGTCTAAAGAGTTCTCCGTCCAATCCACCAGACCATAAGGGTAGAGAAGGTCTTAAAAGGTGTCAAATAACACTAGGTGTGTCAGTTTCCGAAACCGTATCAGTTATTTCGTCTTTATCGGGGATCAGGAGGTATTTTCGTCAAAATCCCACAAAGGTCACCATTGGTAAAGTAACAGTATCTGGGTGAAACCGATTATTGTCTTCATTACTGTTTTCTCACCCAAAAGACCCGGACAATAAAATTATTATTCTAATAAAATTATTATTCGTCCCATCTTACTACAACGGATGTTCCCCGTACCAGGACCAACGTCCTCAATCATTCACCGAATTCTTGTTTAGTTATTCTCCGTTGTCTGGTCTACAAGGTGTTTTCACCTCACCTCTAAACTAGGTCCCCATACAAACATTGAAATCCTCTTCTCACCATTCCCAAACCCGGGTTTGTCGGAAGTCCCCATTGTGGGTTTCACCGTTTGTAATAGAGACCTTGGGGTTAACGAGAACTTCCCTACGGTGGTTGTCCACCTGAAGATCGTCCGTAACACATGGACAGTGGACGGGATCACTCAGGTGACTCTCCACGACAATTGTGTGTAGAACATCCCTTGTACCTTCTAGTTCCGGGCTTAGAGATCTCCCTAACCTATAATATGTCATAAAGGGAGGGTTGGTCTTTTCGATAAAAGACCAACAGGGAAGTCTTCTAACATCTCCGTTGTAACACTCGGGTCTGCCCCGAGTCCTTTTCTCGTACTTTGTCCTCCCTTCTCCCGTCCCGTGTTGAAAACTTTCTTACTGTATCGGGTCCTCGTATTGTATTTGGTTAATTTTAGTTTACCAAGGTTCTACTGTCTGTTCAGTTTAAGTTGATTTCGAACTAAGAGTTAGACGTTCGATTCACTGTGTGGTTCCCCGTGGTACTACAAGATTCCGTGATAGTTTTCTGGGTCCTCACCTACCAAGGGGTCAACAACCTTACTAGGAGGTCGAGTAAGGGGTCGAGTGTTTTTGGTGTGGTGTAAAGTACCGGTGTGGGAGTCGTTACCGTGTGTAAGACACTTGACACGAAGAGAGACTTAGGTTTGTTTACATGGAGAATCGATACAGAGAGTGACTTATAAAAACGTTACTCTGTGGTTCTTGGACTCGAAGTAATCCAGGACTTTGTCCATGGTACCCAAAACCGATCCGAGTTCAGGGTCAACCTATACTGACTGACTGATTCGTATCATGTCTCAGGGACGGTCCACCCAAACTCAGGGTTAGAATCCATTTGTCAACGTTTGTGTTTCAAGTCTTTACCTTTCTACTACAGGACGGGTTATGAAACATTCGTCACCGTACCTACCTCTCTTCTCGACTTCCTACCCTGTTTTTTCGTCACCCCTTTTACACGGCTCCTTAGGGGAAGTATTGGACTAATTTTTAGACGATTTATGGACTGGGCACGAGTGTCAAAAGTAACCGGACTAGAAACCGTGTTTCTTTTAATTCCTGTCTCCTTGGGAGTGGGTGAACCCGTTGTCAATTATCCCGTGTTGTCTATCACCTCGGAAGTCCTGTGTGACCTCTCTTCGAGGACGGTCTCAGGGAGTCAACGTGGGTGACGGCGAACGGACAAGTGTCCCCAAAGTTCCTTTGTTCTTTTCTTTTTAACATTTCCTTAATGCTAAAACAATCGGAAGGTTGGTATCCCCACTCCTGGAGGATAGCATTGACCTCCAGACCTTAGACTCTGACTCGGCACACTCGAAAGACGGTTCAAACCAAAACAATAGGACCAAAGGTCGTGTGATCCGAAGAACAGGTCTCTTCCGCTACCGTGGGGTGAGGTCATGAGAACGGACCTTTTAGGTACCTGACTCCTCGGACCATTCGACGTCAGGTACCCCGGTAATTCTCAGCCTGTGCTGACTCGTTGAAGTAAAAGTGAAAAGTGAAAGTACGTAACCTCTTCCTTTACCGTTGGGTGAGGTCACAAGAACGGATCTCTTAGGATCCCTACCCCCTCGGACCACCCGACGGTAGATACCACAGCGTGTCAGCCTGTACTGACTTCGCTGAATCGTCGTCGTCGTTGTCATCATGTGGAAGTTCCCCACTCCCGTCCGGTTGGAGTTTTCTCTCCGGAGTCAGGAAGATCCGAAGGAGGAAAATATGTAACAAGGGGAGGGGCGACTTGGACGGGATACGTTTAACCCAATCGATTCTTCGTCCTCACAAACAAAGTGGACTTCAAGAGTGAGCCCAGACGTCCAAAAGAAAACAAGGTAAAAGTACCGGAAAAGGGAAAGAAACGGAAAATCAGTGGTGGTAAAACCTGAGGAAAAAGGATAAGATTGGTGGATTGTGAAAGTTCCTAGGTCGTAGAAAATTGACTTCGATATCCTCTCTCCTTTTAAACAGTACGTTCTTTGACGAGTCAGAAGTGACATTTTACATTTCTTGATAAGTATTGATTTCCGTAGATAAAAATCTTTCGATTATAGTTAGTGAAGAGAACGACTAGTACACCATCTCTACAAGACTAAACTTTTTTGTGGAACTAATTGTTATCTTAGCTATGAGACTATTTTCTAGGACTACGACCCTTTCTAACTTCCGTTTTCCTCTTCTCCCGTCATCTACTACTCGACCAATCTATCGTAGTGGTTGAGTTACCTGTACTTAAACTCGTTTGAGACCCTCTGTCACCTCTTATCCCTTCGGACCGTACGACAGGTACCCCAGTGTTTCGCAACTGTACTAAATCGTTAACTTCTTGTTGTACATTTGACCATCCCTCACGACCTTAGACTTCCTCGGGTCTGAGTCTGGATTAATAAGGACAATTAAAAGGTGGTACCAGAAAACCATTCATTCTCCTTCATGGTGATTGTAATATGTAACAACTACTCTTCACGTTTAACAATGTTGGAAGTTCTTTATTTTAAATTATTATTGATAGTTTTAGTGTGTTCACGGATATGGAAAACTGGTCATTACGTTAAACCCCCTTAAATAGGATATCGATACGAAGGTATGAACCATTCACTTGTTATATATTTAATAAGAAACGAGGAGGCAGGTACCCTGAAAAGTCCGTTCTTGTGACTTCACCCAACGGTAAAGGAAGAGGTCCCCTAGAAGGGTTGGGTCCCTAGCCTGGGTCCAAAGGGTGTAACATCCGTCTACGAAAATGACAGACTCGGTTGTCCCTTTAGGAGAAACATTGTATCAAACATCATTTTCTTTTACATTTATAATGTGTACATACCTTAACTCATCGATTCAATATAAGTCAGTATATTATACAGTACCCACATATTTTTACTCCTGTACGAGATGCATGTTATACTTTTCTAGAGACTCTATATCAACAATTCACTTTTTTTCCCTTCCATATCCTATTACAGACACCACACGATGGAAAACTCATTGTTTCCCTCTATTCATCTTATATAAAACATAAACTAACACGTCCACACTTCTTTTAGACTGTTCTATATGTTCTTCGTTATCAAGAATGAACACCCAAAAAGACTCCCCTTCCCATCATAACTTTTGACTTACCTACCACTTGTACTCACTCTCTCTTAAAAGTGTAGAATGAATTTAAAGATTATGATATCGTTACATAATGTAAAAACTTCAATTCAATTTTTAATATGAACTCAAATGTCTTCTCAGTTACTTTTAGGTCGACAGTTCTTACTTTCCTTTGTACCCTGAAGGGACCACTAGGTCACCGACTGAGGTACGAGGGTTTCGTCCCCAGGGTCCAATCTAGGAACCAGTCCCTTAATCTAGGGTGTACGGTGTCGATCCTAGTCCACGTCGGTTTTTTCTTTTTCTTTTACTCTTTTTTTTTTTTTTTTGTTTTGTTTGTCCTTCACCCGTAACCTTTAAGGTAACGGAAACCTTCGTCCATCCCTTGAAGGGACTGGAACTGTTAAATCTTGAAGGGGCTGGAACTCAAATTCACTAATAGGTTTTCCACACCTGTCTTTGATTCTAGGATGTAATTTGACCTTTGGAATTTCCCGATGTTAGATTCACTTTTCTGTTTCTTTTAAAGACGACAACAATTTTCTCATCTAGAATCTTCAATAGTGTTCTTATTTCTTGAACATTGATACACACCACCACCTACAATTGAATAGCACCACTAGTAAAACGTTATATATGAACGTCGTTTAGGAATACAACATGTGGACTTTGATTATATTATAATTTTCCATTAATAATAGAGTTACATTTTCTTTCCTTTTTTGTAAACGGGTTTTCGGGTTCGTCCATTCACTAGTCCTTTGAATACGTAGAGTTGAAACCGAGACTTATATCCCTTTTTATAAGAGGATTTCTAAGTATTGCTAACCGGACTGGAGTGAACCCAATCCAAAGTTTATGCGTCGGTGTTCTTACCGATATTCAATCTTATTCCGGTCCAACGGGTAATAACGACATCAATTATAAAATGACCTCAGTTTTCTTTTATATATACATTTTTAACTTTTCCCTTTTTATTAACATCTATCACAAGATAGAGACTTGTGGATTCTTTAATTCATTTCATTGAGAAATATGTTATGTTGTTAAATCATTCCATCGTCCTTTTTTCGTCACATGTCTTTGTCATCAGAAGGATATATACTTGTTCACCAAACTTGTTCGTCATCTGTTTTATAAAACTCGACTACCTTTCTTCTGTGTTTATACACTTTCTGTAGGATACTTTATTTACATTCACTTAATTCGAACGGTTGACTTTCTGTCTTTAATAGACCAACCTAATTTTGGTAATTTTGTGATTATTATTTGAGGATTTTTTGTGTGAATTTAAGTCGATATTCGACAAACATCTTCTGTTTGAATTGTGAATTCTTGGACCCCTGAAGCCTTCATCTTTATATTATTTATACAATCTTTTCTGACTTGGTCACCTTTCAGTGCATGGATAAGTTCTACTCTGTTTCACCTAATTACATTTTTTTACTATTTCTTATTTTTCCAGTAAACTATCTTAGGTTAAAATTAGTACTATTTTTGTAAAATTATTGGGTCTTTAGAATTTGGGTTATTTCCCCATATATGTTATATTAGACGTCGTTTATAATGTTATTTACAGTTTTGGAGTGTTCATAAAGGAATTAAAGGAAAGATTATAATAAAGATAGATTTTAATTTAAGGTAATTTAATTTAATTTTAATCTTCTTCTTTATCTTCAAGATTTCTAACTTATCCTTCATGTTTTCAAAAATAATCGTCTATTTCTAATGGATATAACGTTTTTTGGGTTTTCATAACGTTGACTAATAATCTGTATTCTAGAGTATTTCATACTCTAGTTATAACCTGTAAGTCAACCCGAGAATATGTAGTCGTTCAGTCTTTTACCCTTACACTTTGTCCACTGACACATGGTCTGGTTCGTGGACAAGAAGTAATAATAGTTCTGAAACAATACATTGGACGTTGACTACTCATTAATACGGTTACTATACGTCAAAGTAGTTTCTTACCCGTGATCAGTGCATCGGGACTCCGAAAGTCAAGTCAAGTCAAGTCAGTAAGTCAACACAGACTGAGAAAGGCTGGGGTACTTAGCGTCGTGCGGTCCGGAGGGACAGGTAGTGGTTGAGGACTTCAAGTGAGTCTGAGTGCAGGTAGCTCAGTCACCACGGTAGGTCGGTAGAGTAGGAGACAGTAGGGGAAGAGGAGGACGGGAGTTAGGGAGGGTCGTAGTCTTAAAAAAGGTTACTCAGTTGAGAAGCGTCCTCCACCCGTTTCATGACCTCGAAGTCGAAATCGTAGTAAGGAAGGTTTCTTTAGGGTCCCGACTAGGGGAAGTCTTACCTGACCGACCTAGAGGAACGTCAGGTTCCCTGAGAGTTCTCAGAAGAGGTTGTGGTGTCAAGTTTTCGTAGTTAAGAAGTCACGAGTCGGAAGTGTCAGGTTGAGAGTGTAGGTATGTACTGGTGACCTTTTTGGTATCGAAACTGATCTGCCTGGAATCAGCCGTTTCATTACAGAGACGAAAACAAAAAAACAAAAAAACCAATAAAAAATAAAAAATAAAAAAATAAAAAATTTAAAATTTTAGAAATTAAGAATGTACGTAAGGGTTTGTACTTGGGGGGAGGGTGGAGGGAGGGGTATTGTAGAGAGACCCAGTAGGGGTACGTGGTCGAGGTTCGTACGACATAGGACGTAGTCTGTATCTGACCGCTAAGTTAAGAATGTACTATCATATGTACAATCTTACAGTAAGAGGGTTTAGTAGGGTGGGAGAGGGAG